>JASVEL010012059.1:0-86399 GCA_032618575.1 Nicotiana noctiflora | reverse complement strand
TTAAATATTTAGACATATTAAATAAATATCTCATGTAGGTAATTTATTAATAAAAATTAAAAGCGAAATTTGTATCTTGAGACTAAAAGAGAAAGAAAATTTAATTGCACATAGTACAAAAATAATTATATGAAAATTCAAATAGGTTTGAAACATTATAAAGGAACTTATTTATTAAGTTTTAGACTAATTCAAAGTAATATTTTAAAATAAGACGTGATATTATTTTGAGTTTGGGTCAAATATTTGTGTAAAAGCTAATTAAAATTTTTTAGTAGGGAAGAGAACGTATAAAGAGGAAAATAGAGATAGTGCAATGATGCTTATATTGTAGATTTATTTAAAAAATATATAAATTAAATTATTAAATAATAGTAAAACAATATCATTGATAGATTTGAATGATGAAAGAGTTCTGAGTAAACGGATGATAGTATAAATGCATTAAATTTTAAGAATAAAAGTTTACATTTATTGATGATTATTAATAGGGTAATAAGTAATACATTCAGTTAATTTAAAAGCTAACAAATGTTCACATTACAATATAACAATATTAAGTAATAAATATTGCAATAACTATGAGCAAAGAACAAAAAAGGAGAAAAATTATGTCTAAAAATGTAGAAGGATAACACTTATTTCAATTTGAGATGAAAAATAATGTGGTAGTAAGAATTTTCCAAAATAGTATTATTTAATATGTTCAAACAATACATATCAAAATATTATATGTTAAGTAATTTTTTAATATTGACCGTAAAATAAAATACAAGTGCCAACATCAAGGGTTAGGTTATTACAGTATAAAACAAAATAAGTTATCCACTATGGGATTTGAGAAATGGTTTCATGTCCTTCTTTTTAATTAATATCTAATAATTATTATAATTTTCATATAGAGGTTTAATTTTAAGATTATTTGCACATAGTTCAAATAATCCAAATCAAAATTAGATATGGTTTATGCCGCGCATCGTGGGTACTAAAACTAGTTTAGTTAATAAGTTAATAGTTAGTTATTAGTTATTTATTTTCAATTTAAATTAAAATACTTAAATATCTACTATTGGAAAGGGGTAGTTATTTATTCAATTCAAATAAGTAATTAATAATTAGGAAATTACTATTAGAAATAAAACTTCCCATAATCTTCTATATCTATCTATCTATATATTATTAAAAGTCAAAGACAAAAGCTTCTAATGAAGCCAAGTGTCAAAGCAAGAAATTAACACGTGGCTCATTAGGACATTACTCCTAATTTTTAGGAAGTACAAAAAAATCAATTACAAATTTATTTTAATTAGGATTAGGAGGAAGACTAAATTTTATTTTTCAAAAAAAGACAAACTGATTCTATTCCTTGCAAAACTGTCACTTTTCTTCTTAATTTTTACAAATTAAAAAATAACCAAATGCAATTATATTTTGATTAGGATTATGATAGGAACTGCAATTTAATTTATTTTAAATCAAAAAACTACCCATTCCTTCAAAACCATCAGTTTTCTTCCAAATTTATAGGAATTTCTTCCAAATTTATAGGAAGTTAAAAAAAGGAGTTACAAATTTATTTTTATTAGGATTAGGATATGAAGAATATTTTTGAAAATATTTAATTAAAAACGGTTAAATTTGCCTTATACCCGTCACTTTTTTCCAAATTTATATGAAGTAAAAAATAGGAGTTACAATTTTATTTTGAGTATTATTAGGATAGGAAGATTATATTTATTTTTTAAAAAAATATTCATATTCTTAGATGAATATATTCGATTTATATATATTCGATTTCTTTTAATTTAGATGTAATTTATAGTAGTATTTTTCTTGGTATAATTTAAACTTTAGTGTAAATATTGAGTGTTCTTATTTACATAGTTTTTTTAAGTCTTAAAGTAAGTTGGTATATATATGTGTGTGTGTGTGTATTTTTTTATCTTCTTTTATTTAATAAAAAAGGTTTTAGAAAAATTTAAAAAAACATATATAGAGTTAAAAAAATAAAAATAAAAATAAATAAATAAAACCACCCATCTTCCCCACTTCCCTATTTCACTCATGCCTTACCCCCACTTTCTCACACTCAACTTTCCCACTTTCCTACATCACTCATGCCTTTCCCCACTCACATCACACACCTAATAATAACTTCTCACTCCCTCCACACATCTACACATGATAACCAACACATCCACATATTCTATAAATATAAGACACACACAGAGAGGAAAGGAGAGGGGGCAGTTTGATTCTCTCGGCAGTTCCGTTCTCAGAAGTTCCATTTCGACATTAGCTTCTAAGCTTCTTCTTTGCGTCACTCAATTATGATATAAAGTGTTTCAAATTCGGATCTGCGTATGCATGCTCACTTTGAAGTTGAGTCATTGCGTTTTCATTGTTGACATGTTGTTTCTATTGCTAGATTTTCCACGCTATTTTTCAGACCTTATGTGGTCATTTTTCTGTCGATTTTTGGTTTGAGCCTTTGAGGTACTCCATACTCATATATAACCCTTTATCGAATTCATAATTAAAATCTGAATTTATTCGTGTTATAGGTTTTGTTTGAATTTACGGAGCCATCCTGTTTAGTTATTAAATTTGTTTATTGGTTTTCTCTTTGGTATTTACTACTCCATGTATGATTAAAAGGCCAATTGTTTCAATTGTTGAACTTTTGATATGTGTTTGAATTTGCTGAAACGGTGTTACTAAATGATAGTTTAAGTATATCACATATTAAAAGCCAAATACAAAAGCTTCTCATGAAGCCAAGTGTCAAAGCAAGGAATTAACACGTGGCTCATTAGGACATTGTTCCTAATTTATAGGAAGTACAAAAAAACCAATTGCAAATTTAATTTAATTAGGATTAGGAGGAAGACTAAATTTTTTTTTTTTAAACAAAAAAAAAATTGATTCCATTCCTTGCAAAATCGTCACTTTTTTTCTTAATTTTTACGAATTAAAAAATAACCAAATGCAATTACATTTTGATTATGATTATGATAGGAAGTGTAATTTAATTTATTTTAAATCAAAAAACTACCCATTCCTTCATAACCATCAGTTTTCTTCCAATTTATAGGAATTTATTCCAAATTTATAGGAAGTTAAAAAAAGGAGTTACAAATTTATTTTTATTAGGATTAGGATATGAGGAATATATTTTTTTAAAAATGTAATTAAAAACGGTTAAATTTGGCTTATAACCGTCATTTTTTTCCAAATTTATATGAAGTAAAAAATAGGATTATAATTTTATTTTGAGTATTATTAGGATAGGAAGATTATATTTATTTTTTAAAAAAACATAAACGCTTCATTAGCCTTCATAACCGTGACCTTTGAATTACTTCTGTATTATACTGAGTTTTTTCATTTAATTATTAAATTTGTTGAAAGGTGAAATAAAATTAAAATCCAAACCCTTCCTAACCGTGACTTTTAACTGTCTTTCCATCTTCCCTTAAAGTAAACCTAAATTAACGCTGGAAAAATACCATACCTTCAACCCACTTTCCCATAAATTTCATTGCCTCATCTGTGATTTACACTTCTGTGTTGCAACTGTACAAACGTGGAAATACATATATCTTCCACAACACCTTCAATCCTAATGTTCATTCTTATATAAAGATTTATACAAAACTTACGTCCTATGTAAAAGATGGCTACTCACATTGACTTCATCAAAGATATAACTATTTGATGCAATGGAAGATAAAAGTTCGTGTTGTCCGTTTGTGGGAAGTACCGAATCGTTTTAATCTAGACACTATTTTCTCGATAGAATTGGTTCTACAAGATGAAAATGTATTTTAATTATTTTTTTACCTTACTAATTCGGGTTCATTTATTTTGCTCATCCAAATTGTTATATCATTATATCATACAAGTTATTGTTGAAAATAAGTTATCTGATATATTTTGTTCGCTTATTATTTGCTCCTCGAATTTCCGTTTCTTACACTTTAACGCAAACATAGGTACTTAATTATTGTTTAGTACTCATTCTGAAATCTTTAATTTTACAGTTTTCTTTCCCATGAAAGGATATTAACTGCAACACCTATTTTTGTTCATTACAAGAGTGTAACTTCTAATAGAATGGAAAATCAAGTGTATTTTGGGATGAGAACAAAAAGAAAAGGATTACTACAACATCTACATATATTTGTTGGAGATTACCATACATCTTAACTAGCTTCACATGTTTTTCAGCCTTCCTTCAAATGCTAATATAATGCAATTCATTCTTATGTACCAACCTATATTACTCTCAGCAAAATTCATCTATTAATTTTAGAATAATTCCTTCTGTATTCGATCACTAATTCTAATTGCAATAAACATAGTTTTATTATCTCTTTAAACTCTTCTTTTCTTAAAATTAATCCGTGCATCGCGCGAGTACAATACTAATTTTATATAAAGTAATAATAGAAGACAAAATTACATCCTATGTCCAGTCGCCCCATTCACAAAATAGCCCATATTTTGAAACTTTACCCGGTATAGCCTATTTTGTAGATAATGCATAGCCCATTTTCATTATTTAACTTAGTGACAACCTCCTTTATCCTTCTTTGTTCTTTCTTCAACTTTTCACCAAAATTTATATGCTTCTTCCTCTTTTAACTTCAGTAGTCATTCTCTCATTCAACCTAAGAGGAAGGCTTTTTTCATTATTGTATTAAACATCTCCTCAAGCAAACTAAATTGTTATTTCTATTTGGAGTACTCTTTTTTTTTGTGCAAAGTGAGTTTTTTTAAGACAAAATGTGTTTATCCTCCATTAATAATTTTTTGTTTCTTCTCAAATTGCTGGAAAGAGGTTGAAGACTTGCAGACATCCTCCATTTTTTTCCTTCAACTTTCAAGGTAAATAGGTCGATGATGAAGTGAGTGAAGTCATCGGAGAATGAAAAAAAGGTCTTGTGTTGTATTTAGACAATTTCAAGTTCTTGAGATGATGTTCCAGCTTTATCTTCTTGTATAAAACAATTCCATCTCCATCTTCTCTCCTCTTTAATTTTCTGATTTAACCTCCTCTGAAAAATTCTCTTTTGATATTTTGATACTGAAATAGAGGTGTAATATTGAACATAAGATGTGTTCTGGTATAAATATTGTATAACCACTATTTATGCACACTTATACATTAATGTATAAGTGTGTATAAATGTGTATAATTATGTATAAATATATATAATTATATATAAATGTGTATATATGTTCATAACATCACTTATCTTCTTCTTCTATTTCTCTTATTCTTTTGATATACATTATTATAGATTCCATATACAAGTTTATACATAGTTAAACATCATTATACAAGTATTGCATATGTATAGTCAAATTAATTTTGTTTCATGTGTTTCTTCCTTTTTCTGGAGTAATTCATGTATAAATCTACTTTCTTTGTTGATTCTCCGTCAAATCACGAACTTGCAGCATTTGTTTTTAAATTTTACCATATAAGTAAAATGAGTAAAAAAAATTAGGGGACAACTTGCAGCAATAAAGATAAATTAGGAGAAAAATATCAAAATTATATGACAGAAGAATTAGAAAATCTCATGTCTTCATCTAAATCCCTATCCTGATTAAACTCCGTTGCCGAGTATTAAAGAAAGTTAGAAAATACTCTTTTTTCAAATATTAGCCGATTATTTTTGGGCTATAAATTTGTAAAGTTATGACTGAGCTATTATATTACAAGTCAAATATGTAAATTATATTTATGTGAAATTATCCAATAGAATACATACAACAACAGGTAACAACCATCCAAACAACAAGATGTTATCAAGATGAGTATGGCGTTGATTATCTAATTTGTGACGGTCAACCGTCAAAAAAAGAGAGAAACAATAATAAGGCGAGCGCTGAATAAGGGTACGACCCCTTGCATGTCGAACACGCGTCCAGACAGATCCCTAAGAACCGAAACCCCTCCTCTTCTCCTCAGCCTTGAGCATTCATCACCATTTATTGAACTGTATTTTCCTAGAGGAACTGAATTTCTAAAACTTATCTAATTAGCATTATAAAAATAAAAATATGTACATGACCAAAATCTGAAATTTTAGTAAAAAGCAAAAGGGGACGAGAGTGGTCTATCCTTAAACATGGAAAAAAAGCATCTTTCTTCCATTGCCAATGACGTCCTACAGAGATGTTCTTTGTTAGTTTCCTCTCCCTTTCTCTCTGATTCATTGTTCTTCTTTTGTGATTATTGAATGGATAAGGTAATTCTGATTTATAAGGATTAAAGGCGTATTCAGGATTTAAGTTTTATGAGTTCTAACTTTTAAGTTTTAAAATTTTGAATATATACTGTCACTAATAATTAAGGAATCTTGTGTTCAGTCTTATCAGTCACTTTTGCTTTGTTGTATTTATAGGTTTCTTTTCCTTTTATGGGGACAATGTTGAGGTTGTTTCTAGTAATTATTTCAAGAAAATTGTAGATGATTGTCGTCAACGCTCTTAACTAATTTCGAAATACATAAATTTATATGAAACCGTATAATTAACGCATATTTACTATTTAATGAAGTTCTTTAATCTCGGCTTATTAACCACGGGAAACCTAAACAATGAGGTTCTTGTCCGCCATGATGCTTGGTTTTGAACGGTGTAATTCCTTAGGGTCAGGGGTGAAGGGTGACAGGTTTGGCCGAATTCAGTAGCTTTGGTCCGAACCTTAAGAAATTCATTGAATGTTTACAAATTATTAACTTAGAACTCAGTAACTTAAAGTTTAGAATTCCGAATCCATAAGTTTCAAATCCTGGCTCCGCTTCTACGTTGCCACTTTAGGTTGTACGACTTGGTTTCCTGTTGTTTTTGTGGAATTTTCAGCTGGCATATTTACTATTTAGACCAGATTTCTCACGAGTTAAGTTAAGCCTATGTTGACTCTAGTGCCTTCTTATTGTGCAATGCATAATGTATATTTGGGCATGCGACTATTATTGTAGTCTTTCCCATTGTAGCCTATTATACACCCAATATTCAGAAATTGCGAAAAGTAACCTCACGGACTACGAATTTGTAAAAGTTAATGATAGATATTTCTTCGCAGGAGGTTGGACACCTCAGTGGAGGAACTGGTTCATGAATTTGAGGCCGGATGGGAGCCTAAGATGGAGGGTTATTCAAGGAAGTTAGTGGAGTTTTGCTGCTCTAAGGCCCTTACCGACATATGCAGTAAGTTGGAGGAGACGTTAGTCGATGGTTCTTTTAGCCGGATCACGTTTGATATGATGCTAGCATGGGAAACGCCTAGTTCAGCTGATGAAGAGAGGCATACAGTTAGTTTCCTTGCTTGATTTTTATCCAATTGCTCTCTCTTAATTATAGCCTTGATTTTTGTTGTATGCTCTTAGTTCACTCGCTGACTTAAGTTCGTTTGAAATTCTTTGTTGTGATTGAGGTCATGAGCGGAAGGTCTCTCCTTATAATAATCTTGTATATAATGTTTTGAATGGATGGTCTAAATTTGAAAACTTTTGGTCCAGAGAGGATCAGTCTTGAAACAAAAAATATCTCAGCCCAATCCTGGGGAAAATATAAGCTGCATTATTGAAATTTAGATTTATTCTTCTGGCATTCCTCTTTAAGTTGAGGAAATTAAAGAATTTGTGACCTTATTTCCATCAAGAGGTTCTTATTTATAGCATTCTATTTGTCGGATGAACCCTTTAAATACGAGTTTATAGTACACGCTGCCACATTCCTTGGTCTATGCGGATCGTAATCCATTTTTCTCTCATACTTGGTCTTAATGTGCTTGGCATCATCCAACTTTTGCTTGTAGTATAGTAGGACATTGTGATTCTGCTTATGATTCTGTTTTTTCAGCAAACCGAACGATAAGGTTTTGGCTGTTACCTTACGGACATTCCAATTTGAAATTTGACAAGCTTTCTTTTCCCGATGAATGTGCTTATTATGTGCTGTGTTTTCTTTATAATACAGGAATGCGTGGCAAAAGAAAAAGAAGAGAGGAAAGTAACTTGTAAAATGCCCCAAGAACAAGATGATATTCCTTTGTTCTACTCAGACGTCATGCCGCTCCTTGTAAGGGATCTCTATCTTAACTTGGAATTGGCTTTTGTCACATTATGCTACTCAACTTAAAGTAGGAATTCTGAACAATTGTTTCTTCAAATATTTCCTCTGGTTTGCCGCCTTTTACTCACTTCCTGATAAGTGATTTTCATTCTTTCTCTGTACCATTCGATTCAAGATGATAGAAAAAAGAAAAGCTAATAGCTACTTACACGAAATCTTCACGTTGCAGTGCATTTTCATCTTCTAATTGGGAGTTACTGTTTTGACAGGTTGACAATGAGCCAAGTGTAGGAGAGGATGCATTCTTGTGGCTGGGAGCACTTGTACATTTAGTAGCAGATATTGTTAATGGACGATTTACTTTCGAGACGCTGACAGCAGCTACAGAAAATCGACTTCATTTTCCTGCTTATGACTTGTTCTTGAAAGAGATTGAAAAGTAAATTTTTGTACTTGTTTGTTTTTCTCGTAGTTGGAAGCTATTACATTACGGAATAAATGGATTCATCACAAAATGATTTTCAGGAAACATAGCTTATATATAGCTGCTTAGCTGCAAGTGATAAATGCTAGGTCTTCTGTTTTATGTTTTTGCCTTATTGTTTGGTGTGTGTTTGGGGTGGAGGTTGACTTGGGGGGGGGGGGGGGGGGGGAGGGGCGGACCCAAGTGGAGAGAAGTGGGTTCAACTGAACCCGCTTCGCCAAAAATAATATATGTATAAATTATGGCTAAAGCAAGGTAAATTTTGTATAGAAAATATTTTTGAACCCGCTTATACTACCTATACCGCTTATGTTAGTTATGGACTTCACTGAATCCGCTTGCACAAAATCCTGGGTCTGCCATTTTGTTGGGGGTGGATATCATGTGAAAATTTTCAAACCAACTGAAATCAACATGCATAAATTAAAGATTTCTCTTAGTATATAGAAGCCTTTGCTTCTAAGATTGTTACCTTATTTATTGAAGGTCATTTTCCTTCCAAGTCGAAGGTTCAATTCCCTGCCTGATCTTTTCTTGTTGTAATTCTACTTTCTCGGGATTTACACGAGAAGTTTGTGGTTGAGGCATAGCTCTTTCATTGACCAAGTGATTGTACTTTGGCTTGCATTAATTAGATGTGTGAAGCATTTGCAAAAACAAGCAACCCCAACTGGCATGGAAATGGCAGACGATGAGTTTATACTACACGTTGAAGGAACTGCAACCTCACAAAGAGTAGTGCGCCATATCGGAGGCACTAGTTGGCCTGGTATCTCTTTCCTTTTGTTTTGTTTCGTTTTGTGTTTCCACACGGCCTTGTATTCGTAGCTAGCTATAGTTGCTAATGGTCTTCTATTTCTAGGTAGGCTGACGCTAACAAACTATGCCCTCTACTTTGAGGCATCTGGAGTTCTCTCTTATAAAGATGCTATTAAGCTTGACCTTTCTAAAGACGCTGAACAGAGCGTCAAGCCAGCAGCCACGGGTCCATGGGGCGCTCCTCTCTTTGACAAAGCCATAGTTTATGAATCTTCTGAACTGTAAGTACTCAGAATGCGTTCTAAATATGATTGAGCTGGTTATGTAAGCACTTAGTACATTTCGCAAATAGTAGGCTGCTCACACGGCTTTTTCATGATCTTGCGTGCATGGCAATGGACAATAGGCAAGAGATCTTATTATGACTTCTTGTGTTTTTTAATTAGGCAAGAAGGGGTTGTCTTTGAATTTCCAGAAATGACGAGCTCAACAAGACGCGATCACTGGCTTTCTCTTGTGAAGGAAATTATGCTATTGCATAGGTTTTTACAAAAATTCAAAGCGGACTCACCGTTGGAGTCGTGGGAGATGCATGCAAGAACAATACTAGGAATCATAAGGCTACATGCAGCTAGAGAAATGCTTAGGATATCACCTCCAGTTCCCAAGAATTTCCTAACTTTTGACTTGCTTGATGAGTTGCCGAAGGGAGATTATGTGCTTAAAGAGCTTGCTGAGAGTTTGAAGAAAGTTGACACCGGGCACCCGTGTAGTGCTAGCTCGATCTTGAGGAGCCTGAATGTCGCCCAACTGTTTGTTCCCAGTGTAGAGGTAAAAGAAATCAATGACAATGTCAGGAGTAAGGAAATCAATGACAACATCAGAAGTAAGGAAATCAGTGACAACATCACTTCCCCGGTACAAGTCGACAATGTCTCTTCATTGGAGAGCGCTATTGAGCAATCAAGGGAGGAAGCAAAGGAAATTGAATTGGCTAAAGCTACAGTTGAGGAGCTGAAAGAGGAAGGAATTGGCGATAGCGTCCAGGTTCTTATGGTAGGTTGCTACTCCGTTTTTTGAGGAAAATACATATTTATCATTTCTGAAAATGAATCAAAGTTACACAAATCTGAAAAAAGTGGATTAATAGCCAGCATTTAGAGCTTTATAATCCTTGTTCATTAGTAGCATGCATTGCTTAATCTTAATTGAAGATCTCTCAACATGTGCATGTCAGTGGTGAAGCCACGGGGTGTTCAAACTAGAAAGAAATGGGAAAAAAAAAATATGCGGCAAAGGGTGTTCCACATATGTTATATGCTTCTAAAACCTAATATTTTATCTATTACTTTTCGACGATAGGCCTGACAATGTAGATTTGGTGTTTTGTCTTTGCCTAGGGTCTCCTCAAACCATTGAAAAGGTTAGTTCCCTATGTTCAAGAGGCTTTTACATGGGAAAGGCCATTATACAGTTCCATTCTTGTGATGACGACAATGGTAGTTATTTACAAGTGAGTTTCTCCTTCCCTGCTGTAATTAGTTTTTCTGTATTTGATGTCAAACACTGAACTTCAGTTGTTTAGTGAGTACCGAAAAGAACTAATGGTGCTTATTATGTAGAGAGTGGGTTGGCAAGGCAATAGCAGGTCTTTTATTGGGAATTGTCGCTACAATGATATGGGCTAGACGAAGAAGGATACCCGATAAGGTACATAGAATAGTTGTCTACACCGGATCCGATCAGACAACAATGGAAAGCATAGTGTCAGCTCAACAGGGATTGAGAAGTGTGTATGACTTGATTCAGACGATGAACATAGTAATATTGAAAATTTGGTCAATATTGGTTTCAAAAGCTCCAAAGGTACTCCTGCTATATTTTGGTTTTTTTGGCACCGTGTGTCCCGTACTAACTTTGATAGGTAATTGCAGCATGCTGATATGGTAATGGTAGCATTGGGCGTCGCAGCGGTGATTTTAGTAGTGGTTCCTTTTAAGTTTATTCTTATGGCCCTGGCGTCGTATGGCTTTGTAGCAGCATCAAAGATAGGGAAAAGCAAAAAGCAAAATGAAAAAGGAAATAGGAGACTACAAGAGTGGTGGGACTCTATTCCAGTTGTTCCTGTTGATATGGTAGACAAAATCGACCCTCATTCATAGCTTTGGATATCGCTATAATTCGTTCTGGTTTTTTGATCTCTTGGCAAACTGTGTTCATGTTGTGTTATCGAAGAGGCTTCATCACTAGAAATGAATAATTTAATTACCTATGTCAGAGAGAAATATAGTTTAATAGAAGTGGTGTTTTTCATGTGTAATACTTGCATCGTTTGTAACACGTACATTAAATGTGTATTACACACGTATATATTTTTTTGGAATAACAGTATATGCGTTTATGGGTTTGGATTCTAAGGTTCTAAATTAATAATTTATACATATCCAATTGAATTTTTATGCAAATAGTTATATTTGCATCAAAATAACTTGTGCGTTTGTAGTTGCATCAAACTATGTTTATCATCATCAACCACTACGCATTTTTAGTGCATCTTTTCGTCACTCAAAGCACTATCTATACAAGTTGGTGGACATAACGAACGACCAGTATCTATTCATTACTCTTATAATATCCCAGTCTCAATCTTTTTGCCCGAATAAAATATATTGGAGCTTACAGGATATATATTTTTTCTCTTTACCAACTTTACATACTGTCCCAACGCGTAGTGGTTCATAAAACAACAGTTACTTTTAGATATTATCTACTAAAATTTGTTGAATAATGACATTTATATTATTCACGTAAAATATAAATAATTTATGAGTTTAATTTTTATATTTTTAAATATTTAAATTGGGAGTTTTCCAAGTTTGGAAATTAAAAAATTTCATCATGGGTAGGGGTGTATATATCGGGTTGGTTTGATTTTTTAATTATTAAATTAAATCAAACCAAATTAAACCAAATTAATTGTATCGATTTATTAAATATAAATATCAAATCAAATTAATAAAAGTTGGGTTTTTTAATTTCAATTCTTTTTCGTTTTTTTGGAGTATTTGAGTTTTTTTCTTTAGCAAATATTTCTCTAATTCTAGTAAGACAGAACTATATAAAAGGTATTTTTTAATAAAACAATATAGATATAAGATGAGTCATGAATTGTACTAAATTATTCAATAATAAAGATAATACCGTATAAAAATAAATATCATTAGTAAGTCATAATGAAATCAAGCACAATTTAAAATTATAATTAATAAGTACTATTGTTTACGTGACTAACCATTAAAAGAAAAATAAGTTATATATTTTGTTTAAACCATGGAAAAACTAGAAAAGATAGATATCTAACATTATTTTCATTCATAGTATAATTGACAAGAGGGGTTGCTCTGATGGTAAGCAACCCCCACTTCCAACCGAGAGGTTGTGAGTTCGAGTCTCCCCAAGAGCAAGGTGGGAAGTTCTTGGAGGGAAGGATGCTGAGGGTCTATTTGGAAACAGCCTCTCTACCCCAGGGTAGGGGTAAGGTCTGCGTACATACTACCCTCCCCAGACCCCACTAAATGGGATTATACTGGGTTGTTGTTGTTGTTGTTATAGTATAATTGAATTGAATGTATGTTATTAGTTTTTGGATCTTCAATGCCCAAGCTTGAAATAATATGTTAAAAGATAAAATTATGAAAAAGCTTAAGAAATATTTATAAAATATACTACGATAAATATTTTTATGTATTAACTACATTTAAAACTTTTATACATATAATATTCGTTGGTTTGTTTCCGGTTTCAATTATTTTTAGTTAAAATCAAATCAAATATGATCGGATTTTTTTTCAACCCTACACCAAATCAAATCAAATTATTGGGGTGTTTTTTCTCGGTTCTACTTGGATAGTTGGGTTGTTACAGTTTGTCGATTTCGTTGGAACACACAGTAATATAGATATTCAAATTATTTGCAGGTTAATCTATCTTTTTGTATAAATATGGGTCAAATTTGATAATTTATTTATTTTTGGATTATTTGTTTTTAATATGCTCATATCCGATCTGATACGCCTATGGTAATAGATATTACAAACTAAAAAATTTCTCTGTAAAAAATATAATTTATATTGTTGGAAGTCTTTAAAAATATTACTAATTTGTGTATGGATCCTTTTAAGGTAGTATATTGTTAGAGAATCCTATACTAGTGTAAAAGTCAGCAAGCAGAACAAATGTGTACACACAAGACAACCATTATACCAATGAATAACAACAACAAGATAATTATTACAAAAAGAAAAAAAAGAAAAAAAGAAGCTGAAGATAAGCATCAACGTGGCAGCAACAATCTCCTGTAGAACACGAAATTACTGGAAAAATATCTAAAATCTTCATCAAGTTTCAAGAAGCTGCTGTATTACTGGAAAAGGACAACAACCATATTATCTGCACAACTTATTGCTCATCCCTACGTGGCAAATGATAAAACAAGGAACACAGCTCTGACGACCACGTGGCAATGAAATATAATTTACTTCTTTTTGCTTATAAATAAGATAGATGAACATACATATATATTATATATACATACACATACTATATTTTAGTAAATAATTATAAGGAGGAGATATTGTTGAGTAAATAATAGAAATGGAAGAAGGTGGAAGTGGTGTTAGAGAGGAAAAGAAGAAGAAAGTGATGGTAGCCATAGATGAAAGTGAGTGCAGTTTCTATGCATTAGAATGGGCACTTAACTATCTTTACAATTCTTTACTGAATTCAGAGATTGTGTTATTCACTGGCCAACCTATTGCTGATTATAGCTATATCTATGCTTCTTCTTTTGGTGTTACCTGTAAGTAATTTATTAAGTATTTAATAGTATTTTTTTTCTTTATTAAGATGATTAATTTTATTTTCTTTTTTATTTTGATTTGCAGCGCCAGAATTAATAACAAGTATACAAGAAAATTCAAGGAAAGTAACTAATGCTGTCCTGAAGAAAGCTAAGGATGTTTGTGGTCAACATGGGGTATTGTCTTGTAGTTTTACTTGCATTTTCGGACTATAGTAAGAGTAGAATTATTTAATTTATAAACGCTAATGGTGTAACTTTTAAATTTTGATTAACTTATTGCAGCAAGTTTACCTTACTAATCCCAGCTTTTTCTGGATAGTTATATACACCGTCAAATCTATTTATAACAGTTTCGGATATTTTTTGACTAGTGCAGAATATATATATATATATATATATATATATATATATATATATATATATATATATATATTTATATTATGACATAACAACATAACATGAAAAATTGACTCCAAAGTATTGGTTGTTACATAGGATCTAAGTTTGAAGGGAGTCTTAGAGCAAGCATAATATTTTCATGTGATTTATAAATAATATGTTTGAGTTGTGGAAGCAATCATTAATGTCTGCATTAGGATAAGCTATGTATGTGATACCCTTGTGTGGTGGCTCTTCCTAAGCCTTGGGATACAAGTGTTTGTAATGAATGGTACTTTTGTTAGTACTTGAAATAAGCTTTATGTCTCCTGGCCAGTTCACCACTTCACTTGACTTACTTCCTTTTTTTCTGTATCGGTCACGAGGTGAGCAAAGAGAAAGTAGGGGAAATTCTTCTCTTTTTTGGTATTTCGGCATCGGTATGCCACTCAGCAAGCACACGAGCAGAGTGAAAGCAGGGGAATTCTTCTCTTTTTTTGGCAGAGCGTATAGAATGTTTGTGTATCGGACTGCCGGTATATACTTTATGTATCGGACCGGGGACTCCCCTTTATTGTTGTACAAAGTTTTACTTTAGTTATTATTTTAAGTAGCCTTGAAGTTGAACGTCAGAATAACAACTTGTATACTACAACATGACCACTAGAGGAAGAAATAGGGAGAAAAGGGGAAAAGACTAGGCGAAGCTATGATTTGACGAACCTGCAGTATACTTAAATTTAATGCAAATATAAGTTTTACCCAAAAGGGTTCGGTCGAGCGGTGCTTGTTATTCAAGTATATACAGAAGCTTAAGTCAGTGCCGGCTCTAATAGATATGGCCTAAGGCAAGTGCCTTAGGCCCCAATTTTGGGAGGCCCCATATTTTAGCAACAATATAGTATATTTTATAGGTTTATAGGTTTTTTTAAATAAAAAATAATATATATTTAGTATTTTTGTTATTAAAGTAAATCTTAAAATTGTAGAAAAATAATTTTTAATTTGATTTGATTTGACAATTTTACTTTTTGTTCTTCTTTTTCCAGGTAATCACAATATTTTAATTTCATTTCACTCTTCATATTCCATATATTAGACATATTCTTCTTCCTTTCTCTTTATTCATGGTCATCTTCTTTCGACTAGATCTCTTTCTTTCTTCAAGACTCCAACAAACCAACAACTAGATATTTTGAAATCAAAGTCTTCAAAGTTCTTGAATTAGTCAGTCATTGGGTGATATTATTTTAACTTTCTAGTATTATTTTTATTTGTTATTTATTATTTTATTAATTTTACTCCATACATATTGTTTAATTTTTTTTAGAATATAAATATCTTAACAAGAAACTATACATCCGGTTATTCAAAAATCCAAAAGAAAAGAAAAGTTGAAGAGTTAAAAAAAAATTAAAAAAATTTAAGGCCTCACTTTTTATTTTTGCCTTAGGCCCCATATATTATCGAGCCACCCCTGGCTTAAGTAATGCAAAATTGAAATGTGCAGATAGTTGGTGAGACAATGACACAATTGGGAGATCCAAAGGAAACTATATGTGAAGCAGCTGAGAAGCTTCATGTAGATTTGCTTGTGTTAGGTAGCCATAACAAGGGTGCTATACAAAGGTCAGTTTTTGAATTTGCTGCATTTCAGACTCTGGACATCTTAAAAATGCATAAGATTTAATTTGGCTTTAAATTGAGAAATAATGTTGTTTTTCTTTTTAAATATATGTAAACCAGGGCATTTCTAGGAAGTGTTAGCAACTATTGTGTTCACAATGCCAAGTGTCCGGTTCTTGTTGTGAGGAAAACACCATGAAAGAAAGGAGAAAGGACTTAGCATTAGATCTGTCTCAAATCTTGTATTTGTGCTATGAAATTTAAGAAATATGTATAAATTTTAAATTTAGAGCCCAACCTTTACATCTTCAAGTCATTAGAATCCATAAAGTTAGAATTCGCCATCTCGAGAAGGTTGTGTAGTGTCTTTATATGTTTGCTCTTGTGAAGTTTTTATGTGATCTGTATTAAATGACCAACTGTTTTTCAGAATAATCGTTCATATTTTGTCTGGAAAATAACAAGGGTTCTTAGAATAATCATTCAAGATAATATTTTTCATCGTTGCGATATGAAAAATTATTAGGTACGAATTAATCGTGAAGATAATATTTTTTATCGATGCGATATGAAAAATTATTAGGTACGAATTAATCGTGTGCCTCAAGAGCTGAGCAGTACGAATATCGCGACGCAAATTTTTTTATAAAGATGATGTCTTTGATGACAACATAATCGAAGACATTTATTAGGAAAAGTATAACAATAATTGTTCTTTTTATTTTATGAAGTTCATATTTTGAATATTTTTTTTTATGTTGTTAGTATTTACTTCCTAAATATAGTTTATTTTGTAAGTATATTTTCTTGATAGTTCTATGACACAAATCATATTGAAAGATAAGAGATATCTTTTTTATTTAATTATGAAAGAAGCTAATTATAATAATATTTGGTAGTATAAAATTAATTGAGAGATGTGGAAGGGCGATTGTATTATTATCATGAGGAACTATATTGGTTAATGAGTAGTAGGTTTCAAAGAAATTTGTTGAATTTTAAATATATTCGTCAAAATAGCTATCTACTATATTTTTATATTACTAGGTAAAGAAGTATGTTCTTTAAAAGCTATCCGCATTTTTCATGGGATATTCATTCTTATTAATGTAGTCGAATCACATGCCTTGGTAAATAAGGATAGGATTTACGAATGATTTTATTATTTGACATGATCGATTGGGTTATCCCAGTTATAATATGATGCGCATAATAGTAACTTACATGGTTATCCATTGAAGAACTAGAAAATTACTCAAATTAGAGAATTATTTTGTGCTGTATATTCTCAAGACAAATTGATTATTAGACCATCATTAATTAAAATTGATTATTAGACCATCATTAATTAAAGTTGGAATTGAATTTCCTGCATTTTTTTATAAGAATTTGTTTTCTCTCTGTTAAAATTTTATTATTTATTTTTATTTATTTAATTAGTTTAGAATTAAATACTTTTAGGTCAAATTCTTGTATAGATAATTAGGATAGTCTAATTTAGTTAATACTTAATTACAAGTCCTTGTGCGATCGATATTCGATTTTTACTCACTTTATTACTTGACGACCGTGTGTGCTTGTGTGTGCGTTTGGCTGCAGCAAGTGTTTGGAGCACTTTTCTCAATATTGGCATCCTCAAGAAAAATATGGTCTAGTGTTTGGTATTCGCGTTTTAGCTCCTCAATTTGATCTAGAAGATTTTTTTTCAGCTTCACACAACTCATTATTAAATTGTTGGGCGTTACACGCATCAATCTTTGCGTTCAAATCTGCATCTAAGTTATGTGTAACCAAGCCAAAATTATTAATTTTATGTGCAAGTTCATCTCTTTCCTTAGACCAATCATTCACCAACGTTGTTAGAAGACAACGTCGTTTCGCATATTTGCCTAATCGAGAATATCCATTCCAATATCAATTTTTACTCCAATATTCAAATTTAGACCCCGAGAGTTCAGGTCATGACAAGCCCAAAAAGATGGGCCATAAATATCTTTCGTCAACCAGGCATCTTCATCAATATCCGAATATTTTATCCCCCAATGTCATGTTGAGAGAACTAGAAACACGCTAAGAGAAAAATCAAATAGTTATAAAAATAAAAATATTTAAAAAAGAGAGGAAAAAATATCAAAATTTGTAAAGCTAAAAGTAAAAGTCTAATATAGAAAAATAGTTAATTTCTAAGTTCCCGGCAACGGCACCAAAAATTTATTGCGATCAAACGCACACGCAAGCACACACGGTCGTCAAGTAATAAAGTGATTAAAAGTCGCTTGTCGATCGCACGAGGACTTGTGATTAACTATTAACTTGTAACGACCCGACCAGTCGTCTAAGTTATTACCGCCCCATTTCTCCATTATTGTATTGCATTATATTTCATTATCGATATTGGGTGCGTTAGAATGTAATTGAAATCATTTTATTAAGAAATGAGAAATTTAGTCTCTTTTAAGAAGGCTTAAGTTGGAAAAGTCAACCGGATATTGACTTATGAGTTAGAGGGCTCGAAATCGAATTTCGATGATTCGGTTTGCTCTGGATGATGAAATGTGACTTAGGAGCGCAATCAGAAGTAATTTTGGAGGTCCGGTGAAGAAGTTAGCCTATTTTGGCGAAGTTAGTATTTTGGCGATTTTCGGTTGATAGGTGATATTTTCATCTGGGAGTCGGAATGAAATTCCGAGAGTTTCAGTAGCTTCTTAGGTGATTTTGGATATGTCCACAAATTTTCAGGTTGTTCGGACGTCGTTTGGTCAGGTTTTAGATTGAATGAGAATTTTGAATGTTTTAGTTTAACTTAATTTTTGATTTGATGAAAATGGACGATTTTGATGTTAATGTTAGTCATTTTATGGTTTGAGCAAAGATTGAATGAGGTAACGGAACATGTCTGTACTTTTGGTTGAGGTTCCGGGGACCTCGGGTGTGTTTCGGATTCTCAATGGGTTATTTTTTGAAAGATTTGTTTTGTCGTTTTGAGCATAAATGTAATGATCTAAAGGTTCATTTTTAGTTCTGGAGATCCAAATTTGATTTCGAGACTTCCAGAATTTAAATCATCAATTATAGGACTGATCTGGAAATTTTGGTTTAATTTCATCTAGCCGCAATTGGGTTTTTGACGCGAAATGTGAGTTAATTGTTTAACGAGAAAAATAGGTATTGAACTGAGCAAAACGAGCGCTGAACTAAGTTTTGATTGAAGGGTTGTGTTAATATTATTATTTTTGACTCATAGGAACAAGAATCGTCTAATTCCGAGTTCGTATGATGGAATTAGAGCTATTTTAGTGAAAACTAGTTGTGCTGCAAATTTCTTAAAAGCTGCTGTATTTTCTGCAGCTGTGAACAGTACCCGCGCGTGAACAGTAACCGTGCGGGTGAACAGTGAACAGTGACCCACGCTCATGAACAGTTCCGCGCGTAAATAGTACCGAAAATTTCTGGACAGATTTTATGTCCAATAGTCAGAGTTTTGGCCATTTTTTTGACTTCCAAGCTCGGATTTTTGGCGATTTTTAGCAAGAAATCATGGGAAATCTTGAGGTAAGTCACTTTTGATTAATTATATTCCATATTACTGAATTATCATCGAAAAATCCGACTAGATTACATGTTTTTGAGGAGTAAATTGAGGATTTAGGTGTCACGACCTTAGTTCACCTATCGTGAACCTGTCATGAGGGCACCCAGTCTTTGCGACTAGGTAAGTCTAACACGATGCGGAATATACAATTTCATGAACAAAAGGATAAGATAACAGCGGAATAATGTAAATGAAATGTAATAAGTGCCGCTCGGCACATACACTTTGCCAAAACACAATAAGTATCATACTATCAAGACCCGGAAACCCACGGGCAACACAGACTAAAAGAAGAATACAACTGTGGCTTTATATATCAAGAATGTCTAAACAACGAGAATAAGGAAAAATAACTGCTATCACTAATGAGAATAGAAGGAGACTCTCCGGATCCGCGGACGTAGCAGATCGTACCTCAAGTCTCCTGAAGTGTTGCTAGATCACCTGAAATGTGCCTGATCCGATGTACTTGAACCTGCACAACAAAAGTGTGCAGAAGAGTAGTATGAGTACATCACGGCGGTACTCAGTTAGTGCCAAGCCTAACCTCGATGGAGTAGTAACGAGGAAGGTCAAGGCCCTACCGAGAGACAATAACATAATGATAATAACGATAATAAGTAGTTTAAATAAGAATGAGTCTGAAATAACAACAATAAAGTAATTACTGCAACTGTCTACAATTAAGCTATCAAAGAGTAACTAACATTAACAAGTCCAGGATCTACGGGAATTGAACCTGCAATCACTCTCTATATTCAACAACTCAGGATCTCCGGGAATCGAACCCGCAGTCCATATCTCAATAACTCTGGGTCTCCGGGAATTGAACCTGCAGCCCTTGGATCTCCGAAAATTGAACCCGCAATCCGTATCTAAATATCTCATGATCTCCGGGAATTAAACCCGCAGTCCGTATCTCAATAGCTCAGGATCTCTGGGAATTGAACCCGCAATCCGTATCTCAATAAACTCCGGGTCTCCGGGAATCGAACCCGCAGCCCTTGGATCTCCGGGATTTGAACATGCAGTCCACAAGCACAAACAATAAGAGGAAAGCACAGAGAATTATGAAATACATAACTACAATTACACCAAAATCATTATCAACAAGTTTTAAGATGTTCAAGTACGACAAGTAGGCACTCAGACAGATAATCCTATCTAACCATGCTTTTCTAACGAATATCAGGTAAATGTTACAATTTAATCAACAAATAACAAGAATATCACGATTTGAACAGTTCAAGTAAGGTGGTTTCCAACAATCTGCGCATCTACACGCCCGTCACCTCGGGTACACGACATTTAAATTAACACAAAATATCTTAGGGGAGAAGGTTCCCCCACGCGAGGTTAGACAAGCCACTTACCTCAATTCTAGTATGAAACCGCTAAGAGACAACTCTCTTGCCACGAGTATCGGCCACCACAGGTGTAGAATATGATCAAAATCAATAGAAATACATCAAAATAGGCCAAATAGGCATTACCCAATCAAAACAATTCGAATTACACCAAAATCACAAAGTTGCCAAAACCCGACTTTCGGTACGCTTCTCGAAAAATTACGAAAGTTACATTTTTGTATTCCTTATCTCAACACGAGTCTAACCATACCAAGAACACCCCAATCGGACCACAAATGGCCCATCAAATCCTTGATTCTATCCAAGAGGGTTTTCTACCCTTTTCAACAAAAAATCTCGAATTAAACACTAAAACTTACAATAGATTCGAGTTATACAACCAAAATTGAGTTAAGAGTACTTACCCTTTTGATCTCTCCAAAATTCTCCCAAACAATCGCCTTACTCGTGCTCAAAATCGTCAAAAATGGCAAATGGGACGAAGTTTGGACTTTATTCTGCTGCCTAGGTATTTGTTCTTCGCGTTCGCGGTCCTTCTCTCGCGTTCGCGAAGAACAAACTCCCAAAAATACATTTTCCAACTTTGCTCGGACATCCTCTATTGAAATGGTCATAACGTTTTACACACAACTCCAAATGACTATTATAATATCTTTCTGGAAACTAGAATCAAAGAGCTACAACTTGCATTTTTGAATCACCTCAAAATTCCTTGTAGGTAAAAGGATATGAGCTTCCGACGTAGGACCTGTGCGACAGAAAAATCCTTCTTCGCAAACGTGAGGCACTGTTCGCGAACGCGAAGAACAAAGTCCCTGATGGAAAATCCTTCTTCGCGAACGCGATGACCTCATCGCGAACGCGAAGAACAAAGTCTCAGAGGCCAAATTCTTCTTCACGAACGTGATAGGACCCTCGCGAACGCGAAGAACAATACCACATACCAGAACAGCAGTTCAAAAACTTCCAAAAATGACCCCTTGGGCATCTGAAATCATCCCGAGGCCCCCGAGACCTCACCGAAAAACACCAACCTACTCCAAAACAACATACGAACTTGTTCCCATCATAAAACATGTCCATAAACACGAAAATTACCAAATCAAAGCGAATTCAAGCCTAAGTTTCATCCAAAACTTCCGGAACATACATGTTATCAAAAACCTGCCAAATGATGTCCGACTGACCTGAAAATTTGCAGACATATCCAAAATCACCTAACGAAGCTACTTCAACTGTCGAAATTTCATTCAGACTCCCGGATCAAAAACTCACCTATCGATCGGATTTCCAAAAATTTCAAACTTCGGCATTTCAAGCCTAATTGAGCTACAGACCTCCAAATTACATTCCGAACGCACTCCCAACCCCGAAATCACTTAACGGAGCTAATGGAACCATCGGATTTCCGTTCCGAGGTTGTCTTAACACTTTTCCGAATACAGGCCATTTTTTAACTATAAAGCTCTCATTTAGGGACTAAGTATCCTAAAACACTCCAAATTCCAAAACCGAATCTCCCGGCAAACTACAATAGCAGAAATGAACTTAGGGGAGCAGTTAAATTGGGGATCGGGGCGTAAGTTTCAAAAATGACCGGCCGGACCGTTATATCTTCCCACACTTTAAAGATTTGTTCGTCCTTGAACGAGCATAGAAAACATACCTGGAGTGGTGAAGAGATGAGGGTACTAGCCGTGCATATCCTGCTCGGTCTCCCAAGTAGCCTCTTCGGCCGGTTGACCCCGCCACTGGACCTTTACTGAAGTGATGTTCTTTGACCTTAGCTTCCTGATTTGCCTGTCCAGAATGGCCACTGGCTCCTCAACATAAGAAAGATCCTCGTCTAGCTGAACAGAAGTGAAATCCAACACGTGCGACAGGTCACCATGGTATCTCCGGAGCATGGAGACATGAAATATGGGATGGACTCCGGCTAGGCTGGGAGGTAAGGCCAACTCATAAGAAACCTCACCAACACGCCTCAAAATCTCAAAAGGGTCAAGGAATCTAGGACTCAGCTTCCCCTTCTTTCCAAACCTCATGACGCCCTTCATGGGCAAGACCCGAAGCAGAACCCGCTTGCCAACCATAAAAGCCACATCGCGAACCTTCTTGTCTGCATAACTCTTCTGTCTAGACTGGGCTGCACGAAGTCTGTCCTGAATCACCTTAACCTTGTCCATTGCATCCTAAACCATCTCAGTACCTAGCAGCCTGGCCTCGCCTGGCTCGAACCAACCCACGGGAGACCTGCACCTCCAACCATATAGGGCCTCATACGGTGCCATCTGAATACTGGACTGATGGCTGTTGTTATAGGCAAACTCCGCCAGTGGCAAGAAATGATCCCGAGAACCTCCAAACTCAATCACGCACGCACGAAGCATATCCTCCAGAATCTGAATAGTGCGCTCGGACTGGCCATCGGTCTGGGGGTGAAATGCTGTGCTCAGCTCCACCCGAGTGCCTAACTCCTGCTGCACGCTTTCTAGAACCGTGAAGTGAACTGAGTGCCTCTATCTGAAATGATGGAAACTGGAATACCATGCAGCCGAACTATCTCCCTGATGTAGATCTCCGCCAGTCGCTCCGGTGAGTAAGTAGTGCTCACCGGTATGAAATGGGCGGACTTGGTCAGCCGATCCACAATGACCCAAATGGAATAAAACTTCTTCACAGTCCGTGGAAGTCTAGATACAAAGTCCGTGGTGATGCGCTCCCATTTCCACTCTGGGATCTCAATCTGCTGCATCAATCCACCCGGACGCTGATGCTCATACTTCACCTGCTGGCGGTTGAGGCATCTAGAAACATAGTCAACTATATCCCTCTTCATCCGCCTCCACCAGTAATGCTGCCCCAAGTCCTGATACATCTTCGCGGCACCCGGATGGATGGAATACCGCGAGCTATGGGCCTCCGCTAGAATCAGTTCTCGAAGATCATCTACATTTGACACACAAATACGCCCATGCATCCTCATAACTCCATCATCCCCGATGGTAACATCTCGAGCATCGCCACGTCGAACTCTATCAGCGAGGACAAGCAAATGAGGGTCGTCGAACTGACGCTCCCTAATGCGATCAAATAGAGAAGACCAAGAAACCATATAGGCTAGAACCCGGCTGGGCTCCGAAAGATCCAATCTAACAAACTGCATGGATAAAGCTCGAACATCCATCGCCATAGGCCTCTCCGAAATTGGTAGGTATGTCAAACTCCCCAAACTCTCCACCCCGCAACCCAAGGCGTCGACAATTACATTGGCCTTGACCGGATGATAGAGAATAGTAATATCATAGTCCTTCAACTGCTCCAACCATCTCCTCTTATGCATGTTCAGGTCCTTCTTCTTAAGCAAGTGCTACAAGCTCCGATGATTAGTGTATATCTCACAAGGAACCCCATACAAGTAATGACGCCAAATCTTCAAGGCGTGAACAACGGCGGCTAGCTCAAGATCGTGAATAGGGTAGTTCTTTTCATGTACCTTCGGTTGTCTGGATGCGTAGGCAATCACCCTACTGTCCTGCATCAATACTGCACCGAGTACAACTCGTGAGGCATCACAATATACTGTATAGGACCCCGAACCTATAGGCAACATCAAGATAGGGGCCAAAGTCAAGGCTGTCTTGAGCTTCTGAAAGCTCGCCTCACACTCCTCTATCCACTGGAAAGGGGCACCCTTTTGGGTCAATCTGGTCATAGGTGCTGCGATCGAAGAGAACCCCTCTACGAAGCGACGGTAATAACCCGACAAGCCAAGGAAACTGCGAATCTCAGTAGCTGAGGAGGGTCTGGGCCAACTCTGCACGGCCTCCACCTTCTTCGGATCCACTCGAATACCCTGGCTCAACACCACGTGGCCTAGAAATGCCACCGAACTCGGCCAAAATTCACATTTAGAGAACTTTGCATATAATTGCTTCTCCCTTAGAGTCTGAAGCACTATTCTCAAATGCAGCTCGTGCTCTTCCCGACTCCGGGAATATACCAAAATATCATCAATGAAAACAATCACAAACAAGTCCAGATATGGCCTGAACACACTGTGCATCAAATTCATAAAAGCTGCTAGGGCATTAATCAACCCGAAAGACATGATGAGGAATTCGTAGTGACCATACCGAGTCCTGAAGGCAGTCTTCGGGATATCTGGCTCTCGAATCTTCAGCTGATGATAACCAGAGCGCAAATCGATCTTGGAGAACACCTGTGCGCCCTGTAGTTGGTCAAATAAATCATCAATACGTGGCAAAGGATACCAGTTCTTCACTGTAACTTTGTTCAACTGACGATAGTCAATACATATACGCATAGAACCGTCCTTTTTCTTCACAAACAACACAGGAGCACCCCAAGGCAAAACACTGGGTCGAATGAAACCCTTACCCAATAACTCCCGTAACCGATCCTTCAACTCCTTCAACTCAGGAGGAGCCATACGGTACGGTGGAATAGAAACGGGCTGAGTGCCCGACAATAAGTCAATACCAAAATCAATATCTCTGTCGGGCGGAAAGCCCGGGAGATCAGCTGGAAATACATCAGAGAAATCATGTGCCACTGGAACGAAATCAATAAAAGGTGTGTCAATACTGACATCCCGCACATAAGCTAGATAAGCAGCACACCCCTTCTCAACCATACGCTGAGCTTTGAGAAAGGAAATAACACGGCTGAGGGTGTGATCTAGAGTACCACTCCACTCAATACGTGGAATGCCTTGGCATAGCCAACGTCACAGTCTTGGCGTGAAAATCAAGAATAGTATAATAGGGCGACAACAAGTCCATGCCCAGAATAATATCAAAATCGATCATCCCGATCAATAATAGATCCGCTCTGGTCTCAAAACCACAAATAGTGACCAAACACGACCGATACACACGATCCACAACCAAAGAATCTCCCACCGGAGTAGAAACATAAATGGGGGCACTCAAAGAATCCCGAGGCACACCCAGATGTGAAGCAAAATAAGAGGACACATATGAAAAGGTGGAACCAGGATCTAATAGAACCGATGCCTCTCTGCGACTAACCAAAATAATACATGTGATAACAAAATCAGAGGCAACAACTGCAGTGCGATCAGGAATAGCATAAAATCTGGCCTGACCCCTCTCTTGAGGGCGGCCCCTGGCACCCCGATCCCCGCCCCTGGCTGGCTAGGCAGGTGGAGTGGCAACTGGGGCTGGAATGATGGCCTGCTGACCCTGTGATCCACGTTGAGGCTGCGAAGTCTGTGGAGGTGCTCCTCTCCTACACCTGGGGCACTCCCTAACCAGATGGCGAGTATCCCCGCACTCAAAACAAGCCCTGGGAGGACGCGATGGCTGTGACTGACCGGCATCGCCTCCGTTGGACTGACCCCTGGAGGTACCCCGCGCAGGAGGCGCACTGGAAACTAGGGGAGCATAATAAGGCTCCTGAGGTGCTGGAAGAGTTGGAGTACTATCGGCTACTAGCAATGCTGAATGAACTGGACGATCGGAAAAACCCCTGCCAAAATGACCGGCTGCTGAAGTACGGGCACCAGAGAAATGTCCCGACTCACGAGACCTCTTGGCCTCCTTCTCTCCTCACTCTCAAGGGAGAATACTCTCGATCCTCTTGGCAATGCTCACCGCCTGCTGATACGATATATCTGTCTCAAATTCCCTAGCCATGCTGGACCGGATCAGTGGAATAAGGCCCTCGATAAATCTCCGCACTCTCTCCCGGACCGTGGCTACCAAGGCCGATGCATGCCTGGCTAGACGGGTGAAACTAATAGCATACTCTGATACTGTCATGGAGCCCTAACGCAACTGCTCAAACTGTGATCGCCAAGAATCCCTAAGGCTCTAGGGAACAAACTCCCTTAAAAACATATCAGAAAACTGTGTCCAGGTCAACAAGGAAGACTCATCTGGACTATCCAACTCATACGTGCGCCACCAATCATAAGCGGCCCCACAAAGCTGAAAAGCAGTGAAGGAAACCCCGCTGGTCTCCACTATCCCCATGGTACGAAGAATACGATGACACTCCTCCAGAAAACCCAATGCATCATCTGTAGCCAAACCACTGAATACTGGAGGATCATATTTCTTGAACCTCTCCAATCTACGCTGCTCGTCCTCAGAGGCAGCTGGCTCACCTCCGGGCTGTGCTGAGGCGGCAGGAGGCATAACCATAATCTCTGGAACCTGTCCCACTGGCACTCATAGCTCAGGTGTAACGGCTGCGGGAGTCTGGGCCCCTTCCCCGGCCTAGGATGTAGCTGCAGTAAGAGGAAGCAACCCTGCCTGAGCCATAGTGGTATACATACTCATGAACTGGGCCAAGGTCTCCTGTAGTGCTGGAGTAGTAGCAGCTATAGTCGGTGTACCAGGTGCCTGCGCTCCAACCTAATCCACCAGTGGTGCCTCAGCGGCAGCGCGCGCGGGTGTTGTGGCTGCACCTCGGGTGCGTCCTTGTCCTCTACCGCGGCCCTGGCCCCTGGCGGCGGCAGTAGAGGGCGCGTGTGCCTGATCCTCACGAGTAGCACGTGGCCTCACCATCTGTGAGAGAATAGAAAGAAGAAGTTTAGATTTGGTGCCAAAATATCGCACGACAAGGAATCCAAAATAAAAGAAGAGTTTCCTAAACAGTAAAATAGCCTCTCGTAGATAAATACAGACATCTCTATATCGATCAGCGAGACTCTAAGTAACTGGTCGGTGTCCCGTGATTCCTATGAACCTAGAGCTCTGATACCAACTTGTCACGACCCTAGTTGACCAATCATGAACCTGTCATGACGGCACCCAGTCTTTGCGACTAGGTAAGACTAACATGATGCATAATATACAATTTCATGAACAAAAGAATAAGATAACAGCGGAAAAATGTAAATGAAATGTAATAAGTGCCGCTCGGCACATACACTTCGCCAAAACACACTAAGTATCATACTACCAAGACCCGGAAACCCACGGGCAACACAGACTAAAAGAAGAATACAACTGTAGCTCTATACATCAAAAATATCTAAACAACGAGAATAAGGAAAAATAATTGTTATCACTAATGAGAATAGAAGGAGACTCTCCGGATCCGCGGACGTAGCAGATCGTACCTTAAGTCTCTCGAACTGCTGCTAGATCACCTGAAATGTGCCTGATCCGATGTACTTTGACCTGCACAATAAAAGTGTACAGAAGAGTAGTATGAGTACACCACGGCGGTATTCAGTAAGTGCCAAGCCTAACCTCGATGGAGTAGTGACGAGGAAAGTCAGGGCCCTATCGAGAGACAATAACATAATGATAATAACAGTAATAAACAGTTTAAATAAGAATGAATTTGAAATAATAACAATAAAGTAATTACTGCAACCGTCTACAATTAAGCTAACAACGAGTAACCAACACAACAAAATACAAATCAACAATTTCAAGATCTCCAAGAATTGAACCCGCAGTCCCTCTCTATATTCAACAACTCGGGATCTCCGGGAATTGAACCCGCAGTCCATACATCAGTATCTCTGGGTCTCCGGGAATCGAACCCGCAGCCCTTGGATCTCCGGGAATTGAACCCGCAGTCCGTATCTAAATATCTCAGGATCTCCGGGAATTGAACCTGCAGTCCGTATCTCAATAGCTCAGGATTTCTGGGAATTGAACCCGCAGTCTGTATCTCAATAAACTCCGTGTCCCCGGGAATCGAACCCGCAGCCCTTGGATCTCTAGGAATTGAACCCGCAGTCCACAAACACTACAACTCCAGGTCTCCGGAATCGAACCCGCAACCCTTGAATCTCCGGGAATAGAACCCACAGTCCACAAGCACAAACAATAAGAGGAAAGCACAGAGAATTATGAAATACATAACTACAATTACACCAAAACCAGTATCAACAAGTTTTAAGAAGTTCAAGTACGACAAGTAGGCACTCAGACAGATAATCTTATCTAACCATGCTTTTCTAATGAATATCAGGTAAATATTACAATTTAATCAACAAATAACAAGAATATCACGATTTGAACAGTTCAAGTAAGGTGGTTTCCAACAATCTGCGCATGTACACCCCCGTCACCTCACGTACACGACATTTAAATTAACACATAATATGCTAGGGGAGAAGGTTCCCCCACACGAGGTTAGACTAGCCACTTACCTCAATTCTGGTACGAAACCGCTAAGAGACAACTCTCTTTCCACGAGTATTGGCCTCCACAGGTGTAGAAAAAAATCAACAGAAATACATCAAAATAGGCCAAATGGGCATTACCCAATCAAAACAATTCGAATTACACCAAAATCACAAAGTTGCCTAAACCCGACTTTCGGTACGCTTCTCGAAAAAATTACGAAAGTTACATTTTTGGATTCCTTATCTCAACACGAGTCTAACCATACCAAGAACACCCCAATCGGACCACAAATGGCCCATCAAATCCTTGATTCTATCCAAGAGGGTTTTCTACCCTTTTCAACAAAAATTCTCGAATTAAACACTAAAACTTACAATAGATTCGAGTTATAGAACCAAAATTGAGTTAAAAGTACGTACCCTTTTGATCTTTCCAAAATTCTCCAAAACAACCGCCTTATCCGTGCTCCAAATCGTCAAAAATGGCAAATGGGACGAAGTTTGGACTTTATTCTGCTGCCCAGGTATTTGTTCTTCGCGTTCGCGGTCCTTCTCTTGCGTTCGTGAAGAACAAACTCCCAAAAATTCATTTTCCAACTTTGCTCGGGCAGCCTCTATTGCAATGGTCATAACGTTTTACACACAACTCCAAATGACTATTATAATATGTTTCTGGAAACTAGATTCCAAGAGCTACAACTTTCATTTTTGAAGGACCTCAAAATTCCTTGTAGGTAAAAGGATATGAGCTTCTGAAGTAGGACCTATGCGACAGAAAATCCTTCTTCGCGAACGCGAGGCACTGTTCGCGAACGCGAAGAACAAAGTCCCTGATGCAAAATCCTTCTTCGCGAACGCGATGCCCTCATCGCAAATGCGATGAACAAAGTCTCAGAGTCCAAATTCTTCTTCGCGAACACGATAGGACCCTCGCGAACGCGAAGAACAATACCAGATACCAGAACAGCAGTTCAAAAACTTCCAAAAATGACCCGTTGGGCATCCGAAATCATCCCGAGGCCCCCGGGACCTCAACGAAAAACACCAACCTACTCCAAAACATCGTACGAACTTGTTCCCATCTTAAAAACACGTCCATAAACAAGAAAATTACCAAATCAAAGCGAATTCAAGCCTAAGTTTCATCCAAAACTTTCGAAACCTACATGCTATCAAAAACCCGACCAAACGATGTCCGAATGACCTGAAAATTTGCAGACATATCCAAAATCACCTAACAAAGCTACCGCAACTGTCAGAATTCCCTTCCGACTCCTAGATCAAAAACTCACCTATCGATCGGATTTCTTAAAATTTCAAACTTCGGTATTTCAAGCCTAATTGAGCTACAGACCTCCAAAATACATTCCGAACGCGCTCCCAACCCCGAAATCACCTAGCGGATCTAATGGAACCATCGGATTTCCATTCCGAGTTCGTCTTAACACTTTTCCGAATACGGGCCATTTTTCAACTATAAAGCTCTCATTTAGAGACTAAGTGTCCTAAAACACTCCAAATTCTAGAACCGAACCTCCCGGCAAACTACAATAGCAGAAATGAACTTAGGGGAGCAGTTAAATTGGGGATCGGGGCGTAAGTTTACAAAATGATCGACCGGGTCGTTACATTAGGCCTAAGGATTTGAAATAAGAAAGGAGGATTTGAAGGGCCATTTATTGTCCGAATTGGGAGTTCTTGGTATGTACGGACTCATGGCGAGACGAAGGTTCCGTAAATGTGAATTCGTAATTTTTCGGAATGTGGGCCCGGGGCTCGGGTATTGCTAATTTCGTGTGTTTGAGTATTTTTCGAGTTCTTTTGATTGGGTTGTGTCCCATTAGTATATTATGATGTATTACTTATGATTTTTGATAGATTGGACGTGCGTGGAGGCTAATTTGAGGGGAAAAGGCATCGTGGGCTAGAATTCTCGCTGGTTCGAGGTGTGTAGTATTTGTAAATGATGTCCTGAGGGTTTGAAACCTCGGACTTGCACATTATAGTGCTATATTGAGGTGACTTGAACGTCGGATAACAGGCCTGGGGTAGAGCACCATTGGGGATTGCGACTTGGTCCGTCCCACTTAATAAAATCATTACTAAATTGTTTGATTAAATTGATATCTGTTGAAGGTGTTAACTATCATGATTTGGACTGACAGTCATGTTTTGGGCTTCGTGCAAAATATTTGAATCCTTTAGGGATTAAGTCACTATTTTTGCATTATTGAGTATGCTTATGTCTCGAACCAAGGTTTAAAATTATTATTTTGCAAACTCAGCCATCTTTCCAAGATTTGAAAACTTAATTGATATTTTACTGATAGTTGCTGAGAATTGCTATGTGACTAGTGCCCAAGGGGCTTATGTGCATTCATGACTATGCATGGATCGGGCTGCATGCCGCAGCGGGAGCGATATTTATATTGCGCTTGGGCTGTAGGAGCCCCTACGGAGTAAGAAATCCCACAGTGAGCGCGGGGTATACGTGGATCGGACTACACACCGTAGTGGTCATGCGCATTGTATTTCATTCATGCATTGGTTGTTGTTTGTACTATGTGGCCTCACATTTCGCACTCATATATATTATTGGCATGCATATATTACTTGCTTTGTTGATCAGACACTCTGGTGTAAATTGTTAAACGAGTGCTGAGCCCGGGGGGCTGATTGTGTGCGGACTCGCACTACTTGATATTGATGTCACATGCTTAAATGTTAAAAAGGAAAGAAAGAGATGTTTTCAAAAAGGGTTTTCAACTGAGCTACATGTTTTATAAAGGATTTTCATGGAAAAATAATGTTGTACAATATTTTATAGCATGAGGTAGTGCTCTTACGTGGTTCTTTCTCCTCAGCATTATTTACTTTTATTACCGCTGAGTTGGAAGTACTCACTTTACTCCATGCACCATGTGTGCAGATGCAGGTATTTTGGGAGCTTAGCTCAGCTCGTCGCTTATTTATAGTTTTATTAGAGTAGTCTAGGTAGCTGCCTGACATCCGCAGGACCCGACTCTTTTCCTATTTCTTTGTCATTTTCAGCAGTTTTGATAATTGTTTTTATTACTCTGTATTGTTAGAGGCTCTAGACTCATGACACCCAGATCTTTGGGTAGCTATTCATTATGATTCTATTTAAATAATATTCAAATTGTTGATTTTGAGCTTCGTGCTCGAGTGAGTAAATGGTTGGGCTTGCCTAGCAGTTGTGTTGGGCGCCATCACGACCGAGTTTGGGGTTGTGATAAGTTGGTATTAAAGCCTAGGTTACTAGGCCTCATGAGTCTTGAGATGGTTAGTGTCACATCTCCTTTTTGTGCTGCACGCACCCCGCGAAGGGCGTGGTAGAAGGAGTTTTTCTAATTAAAGGACAATCAAAATGGGATTCATTTATTAAGAGATTCAGAGTCGCCACTTGGGAGATTTATGGTGTCCCAAGTCACCGGTTTGAAACCCGTATTGAGGAAAGGTTTGACTCTATTTAGCAGTCCGCAAACCAGAAATCCGGATAAGGAATTCTGTTAACCCAGGAGAAGGTATTAGGCATTCCCGAGTTCCGTGGTTTTAGCACGATCGCTCAGCTGTCGCATTTGGCTTAATTATCTGACTTTATAACATGCTTCAACTTATGTGAAAATTTTAACTTTCATCCACTTTTGATTACTTGAATTACTCGCATTTAAATAATTGAATTACGCGAACGTATACTCCTTCGTTTTGGCACGTCAAATTATGCCACGCAAACGTGTCCACAATTAATATCGTTTTGTTTATTTACTAAGAGATAGTTTAGTAAAATTTACGCTAACAAATACTCAATTTTTTTTTTGAAAAATGTAATTATGTTACGTGAACGAATACATAATAATACATAGTATTTTAAAAGGGCCTAAAGGATATTCTATGAAATATTTGTCATTTATATCTAATCCATAAGAAATTAATACAAGGACCATATGTGATTTAATGGCGAGTGGCGTCCCTCAATCTATGTGAACTAACATTAATTAATAAACCACAACCTATTTTATTATTAAGAAAAGTTTGCTCGAAATTGCGCGAACGCATACTCCAAATTGATTTTTCGAATTACATTTACAATTATATTACGCGAACGTATATATAATCGTAATGCTAATCTAAATCGGGTTGAAAGCAAACAATGAATATTTATCAATTTGTTAGATCTAAATTATGAGTCTAATACGAGGGTCATGTAAATTTGCTAATGGCACACCTCGAATTCTAAAGATCGATAGAGAATTAATTAAACGAAGGCCACACAATTTATAAATTTTATTTGGCGGCACACCTTCGTTGTCTTGAAATCTATAGGAACACATTCTATTGCGAGTAATTCATTAATTAATTCAACCGCTCTCGTGAGTACCAATTTATTCCTAAAACACAATCACTCCAAACGAAAGTCTAAACCAACTTCAAGACAGAATTCTCGTTTTTGTATCTACTCATCAATTTTAAATTGATTACTTTATCATCTAAATCTTAACTGTAATATTTTAACATGGAATCAAGACTGTCATTTTTCTTAGGCTCCAGAAATTTGATGAGGTCTATAATTCCCTCTTCAACTTAATAATACTATCTTTACAATAACAACCATGCATGATAACTAACAGTTACAACACAATAATACAAAAATCTTAAGCAATGACAGACATATTTTAGCAACAATTTTAATTATACAGTCTATATACCTGTTGTTCATGTAATATTAATAAAGGTTAACTAAATAGATACAACAACTAGTTAACAACAAAACTATAGGCAACAGAATGCATTCATCAACCTATGGATCTCACAAAACATCTCTATTTTTCAACTCCAATTCCCAATTACAACGAAGTGAGTTCAGAAATGGGTACCTGGAAGTTGTTAAACAAACAGAAATGAGGAGGTCAGTGGCAGCAGTTTTAACAGCAAAGCAACAGCAGATTGACAATTAGCAACAACAACAGAGCCAATTTCAAGACCAAACCACAGTCAAAATGACCGGAAAAATTTGAAAACCAAACAGAGTCGACAGGACAACATCAAAACAATCCAGAAACAACTTGAAATCCCATGAGAAAACATAAATCATCCAAGCACAAAATTGATCAAACCAACTGATGTTGAAGTTTGATTCGAACAAAATAGATCCAATCTTGTAAACAACTCCAAATATCTTATCTCCGAGTATAGAAAAAACTAAAGAAAAAAAAGGTTTTAGCTATTTCAAACTCTAAGTGAGGAAATGAAATAGTATCTATTCCTTTTCAGCTCTCAAAATTCTCCAATTCTGTTCCTTCCCCCCCCTCCTCCTCTCTGTTTCTGTCTATTTAAAGAGTAAAATCAACTCATTTTTTATTCAAACACTTTTTCTTTGCAGCTTGTATATTCCCTCCCATGTGCATCCCTTTAGCCTTTTAATCATACATCCATGTTCTCTCTGATTTCCCACTTTTAAAGGTATTAGACAGGGTGTAGTTTTGCACTACTTGTCCCTTTTAATTAAACAATTCAATAACTTAGTGGTACATTAATATTCAGCATTGGTAGACCACTGAAATTGAATAATTTTCAGGTTTGAATCCCCAAAACTACCCTCCTAAAGCTACTGAAGCTATTAATCTGTCCAATCTCCTTCTTATATGTATTAAACCTATCAACTATAACCAATTCATTTCCTAATTAAGTACATATACAATTCAAACTTCAATTCAACAGTGGTTCAAGATGGAATTAATCAGTATTAGCACTACTGTCCTACTGTTCTAAACCAGACTTTATAACTATTCAACGATGTTTGTTAAATCAATCACAACACGTATAATCGATAACAAATTAGTCGTCGAATCAGTGATTCAAAACTCTCGGACAAACAAGTAAAATGCAGAATCAACCATTCGACGATATTAAATCGAAATGAATACATATCTACAACGACACATTTACAACAGCAAATAGAAATAATCATCGACCAAGAAAAAGGTCTCGTGGAGAAGAAACAGAGAAGATTAAACAACAAATGAAAAAGATGAAACACGACAAACAACTAAACTTTAACAAACAATTATGCAAAAAATAGATAAGAAAAATACCTCAAACAATGGCAAAATGCGAATCAAACAGTCTTGGACTATTTTGGACTCGAACTTGGATTTTTTGAAGTCGAACGGACCTTAATTGAGATGTTTTCAAACAAAAAACATCTCAATTAAAGTCTATTAAACTTCTTTTTTAACTTTGGACGGAATCCCTAATTTTGAATTTAGGGTTCTTGAGGGTCGATTTTGGGGCTTGGGGCTTTTGGGTTGGATTCGAACCAAACCACGACTGGTTTGGTTATGAGGGAGATTAGGAGAGTGTGTGGTATCGATTTTGGGGTGTATTGGGATGTGTTTGAGTTTGGTTTGAATCTTCAATTGAAGATTCGAGAGGCTACAGAATTATTCGAGCCAGATGGGTAACGGATTCATGCTCAGGGTGGTTTGGTGGTTTAGGGGTGTTAGTTTGGGTGGCCGGCGACGTCTTGCCGCCGAGATTCCGTCAATGGGGTGGGGTGGCGGCTAGCTAGGGTTTGGGGGTTGAGGGAGATGGTGAAGACGAAGGGTCTGGAAAATGAAAGGGGGAAAAGGGTTTGGGGTATCTTTTGTTAAGTTGAATGCACAAATTAATTCGGCCGTTGGATCACAAGAATCTAACGGCCAAGATGAGGCGTTTAATAGATATGGGGTCATTTTGGTTCAGAGTTGGACCGGGTATGGGGACTTTTTTGGGCTAGGTAAGGTTTATTTTAGTTCGGGCCTGGGAATTTTGGCCCAGTCCGAATTTCTCTTCATTTTTTTTTTCTTTTAATTTATTTTCCTAAGTCATTTCAAACTAAATTTTAAAATCCTAAATTAAATTATAAAACAAAATTAACCTATCAAAAGTATTAATTAATCTCCAATAACAATTAAACATACAAAATTAAATACCAAAAATAAAGTAAAATCACACAATTGGATAATAAATGGTAAAAATGCAAAAATACATTATTTTGTGATTTTTTCATTTTCATAAAACAAAATTAATCAACTTTAATTGCAAACTTGAATGTTGTATACAAAACAAGCATATATTTTGTATTTGTATTTATTTGAACAAATAGATATGGACATACGAACGCAAACAATAAGAGAAAAATAACATAAAATCCACAAATATTGCAAACAACACGAAACTCTTTTTATTTTGAATTTTTTGGAGTAATTCTCATATAGGGCAAAAATCACGTGCTCACAGCTGCCCCTCTTTGCGCGTAAACACAAAGAGTTTTCGTGCAAAGATAAGTGAGCGGATACGAGCGATTTTTGCCCATTTGAGTACTCCGTGTGAAGCATTTTTCTTTGAAAGACTTGACCGAACCTTTGCTTCAAAAGGTCTCCTACATATCCCTGGCTGAAAGGGAATTAAGTCAATGTAGTTCGGGAAGTTTGGTAGCTGGGACTACCATGAAGCTGTGATCTTGCTGTTACTGTTGTTGCTGCTGATGCTACTGCTTATCGATCTCCTTATTACACCATGCTAAAACTAAAACAAGAAGCTAAGCTAGCCTATGGATCACATGATCCTATCTATTTTCAATTTGTTTTGCCGCCTTGCTTTCTTGTTGGCTGGTGTTTCTTCCGGTGCTTCTTTAGCTTGCAGATTTGGGGATGACACTGGCCTTTTGCCTTTCCGAATACCAGTTTTCATCATTTTGCTCAATCCACTGGGGATACGGCTTCCTTTATCGACCCTTTTTTTATGCTTCCTCGGAATGCGACTTTCTTTGTCAAGTCTGTTATGATGGGGACAACCAAGGCTTAAAAGTCGATTCTCTCAAGATTTGTGTTATCTTTCTTTGACTCATACGCTTGAATTCGCGCTGGGAACTCTTGTCGTAACCTTCTGCTTTATGGTGGGTTACTGGTTTCAAGACCTGCAATGTAAAGACTGAAAAACATTCCTCTTGTTATACAGGTGGGCGCCTATTTTTATTAGCAACTTTTGAAATTAAAATGCATTCTGGCAATAACTTATGAAATATATGACAATGCTTATGCAAGAAGGACCACTCAGGTCAAAATAAAGCAAACGTAAAATATCCTATTCGAAGGCGGATGAACCTAAAAATATCCTACCCGAGGGCGGATAGTCCCATCGTATCCTATTCGAGGGAGAATACTCCCATCCTATCATATTCGAGGGCGGATAGTCCCATAATATCCTATTCGAGGGCGGATAGTCCCATCGTATCCTATTCGAGGGCGAATACTCCCATGATATCCTATTCGAGGGCGGATAGTCCCATCGTATCCTATTCGAGGGCGAATACTCCCATTCTATCCTATTCGAAGGCGGATAGTCCCATCATATCCTATTCGAGGGCGAATACTCCCATGATATCCTATTCGAGGGCGGATAGTCCCATCATATCCTATTCGAGGGCGAATACTCCCATCCTATCTTATTCGAGGACGGATACTCCCATCGTATCCTATTCGAGGGCGAATAATCCCATGATATCCTATTTGATGGCGGATAGTCCCATCGTATCCTATTCGAGGGCGAATACTCCCATGATATCCTATTCTAGGGCGGATAGTCCCATCGTATTCTATTCGAGAGCGAATACTCCCATCCTATCCTATTCGAGGGCGGATAGTCCCATCGTATCCTATTCGAGGGCGAATACTCCCATGATATCCTATTCGAGGGTGGATAGTCCCATTTTATCCTATTCGAGGGCGAATACTCCCATCCTATCCTATTTGAGGGCGGATAGTCCCATCGTATCCTATTCGAGGGAAAATACTCCCAGGATATCTTATTCGAGGGCGGATAGTCCCATAGTATCCTATTCGAGGGCGAACACTCCCATCCTATCCTATTCGAGGGCGGATAGTCCCAGCGTATCCTATTCAAGGGCGAATAGTTCCATCGTATCCTATTCGAGGGCGAATTCTCCCATCCTATCCTACTCGAGGGCGGATAGTCCCATCGTATCCTATTCGAGGGTGAATACTCCCATGATATCCTATTCGAGGGCGGATAGTCCCATCATATCCGATTCGAGGGCGAATACTCCCATCCTATCCTATTTGAGGGCGGATAGTCCCATCGTATCCTATTTGAGGGCGAATACTCCCATGATATCCTATTCGAGGGCGGATAGTCCCATCTTATCCTATTTGAGGGCGAATACTCCCATCCTATCGTATTCGAGGGCGGATAGTCCCATCGTATCCTTTTCGAGGGAAAATACTCCCATGATATCTTATTCGAGGGTGGATAGTCCCATCGTATCCTATTCGAGGGCGAATATTCCCATCCTATCCTATTCGAGGGCGGATAGTCCTAGCGTATCCTATTCGAGGGCGAATACTCCCATCCTATCCTATTCGAGGGCGGATAATCCCATCGTATCCTATTTGAGGGCGAATACTCCCATGATATCCTATTCGAGGGCGGATAGTCCCATCGTATCCTATTCAAGGGTGAATACTCCCATTCTATCCTATTCGAGGGCGGATAATCCCATCGTATCCTATTTGAGGGTGAATACTCCCATGATATCCTATTCGAGGGCGGATAGTCCCATCGTATCCTATTCAAGGGTGAATACTCCCATCCTATCCTATTCGAGGGCGGATAGTCCCATCGTATCCTATTAGAGGGTGAATACTCCCATGATATCCTATTCGAGGGCGGATAGTTCCATCGTATCCTATTCGAGGGCGAATACTCCCATCCTATCCTATTCGAGGGCGGATAGTCCCATAATATCCATGTTTGAAGGTGAACAAACCTAAGACATCCTGTTTGAAGGTGGACAAACCTGAAACATCCTATTTGAAGGTGGACAAACCTGATACGTCATCTTGAATCGCCTTCCTCGTTCCTCCGAGAAAATTTTCAACAACGGCAGGAAATTTTCTGCTCCAGTTTTGGTGTTCTTCCTTGTGGCATGAATTTCTGCTATCAATAGCACTCTCTTTCCCTGTTTCAAATCAAAGAAATTTGTTAGTACAAAACATTGTGAGTGGTTGTGCCACTCCTATGGGGTGGTTTTTCCTTTTCCCCTTTTTCCACGCTCGGGGTTCCCAAAACTTGTTGGGGAATGATTTCATTTGCTGGAGATGATATTCCTGCTGGGGATGGGTTTTTCCATTTATCCCTTCCCCGTTCTGTGTTTCTCAACTCGCTGGGGGTTATTTTGTTGAAGATGAAATTTCCTTACTTCCTTTCCCACTCTGTGTTGCCCGACCACCTCGGAACTTGCTGAAGATAACACTGCTGGGGGATTTTCATTTCCTCAAAATTGGTGTTTCACTCTTCTGAAGGCTGTTGGAGATGACACTGGTTCAAAGACCACTTCCCTTAAGGCTTGTCTTATCTTCCTTCTTCCCCGAGTGGGACTTGACTTCCAGAAAATTTTCAAAGTGAAAAGAAAATTTTCTGCCCCAGTTTAATAATCTTCTTTGCACCACACTTCTCTGCCATCAATGGCATTTCCTTGCCTTGCATAATAATTGGAAAGTTGGTGGCAAGTTTTGAAGTCATTTATCACTTGTTCTGACCAGACAGACTTTGATGGGGAATTTTTGATTAAAGGAGAAAGATAAAAGAAACAAAATAGAAGACAAAGGAAAAAATGACTCTCTAACAAGAAAAAACTATAAAAACTTATCAAACGCGGATACCAACTCTACTGGTCATAACATGCACATATGGCCTATCCTCCATCGTTAATCGCCTTTCACAATTTCTATCTTGTGATTTCCATCTAATTATCACCTTTATTCGACTTGTAGTGCCCGAAGGGTTTTCACTTTCAAGCCTCTCTCATTTTGGTTTTCTCTCAGCTTTCGTTGCCTTGTGGTGCCTTTTGAAGGTTTTCACCGGTAAGACTCTCTCATTTGTATTACTTTTAGCTGGGGATTGGGGTGTCACTGCTAAGACTCTCTCGTATTTCCTTTCTGCTGAGAATCAGAGTCTTTTCTGCTGAGAATCAGTGTGTCATATTCCGATGAGACACTCGTATTTGCTTGACTTGGCCTCTTTTGAAGACTGATCGGAAGGTCTTTCTTTGGATCGTAATGTGGGATTTGGATAGGGCTAGAAAGAAAGGTTATTAAAGGCTCAAAATAAATCAATTTTGGGTTCAAAATTTACAACCTTCGGACCTAAATTTATTTATAATAAACATAATTTTTCTTTGCCGAGTTTCTTACTTGGGGATTTTTGTTTCTTTATTTACACTATGACCGAGCTGTGAAGCGCCTACGTATCCTCTTTGAGGAATCAGGTCAAACGTAGTTCCCAATTCCTCGTTTTTCAAGTTTCTGTTTTTCATTCATTTTTCTTTTTCTATTATTTTCTTTATCTCTTTTTGTTTTTTTCTTTTTATTTTCTTTTTTCTTTATCCCTTTCTTCTCTTGTCTTTCAAGTTTGTGTTTCTAGTCTTTGCAACTAATTCCGAACGAGGGGTATGAAATAAAACACATAAGGCTCAAAGGGTTAACGAAGGATAAAGTGTTTAGATAGCATAACAAAATGCCTTCGTCATTCCAATCTTCAAAGCATGCCAAGTGAAAAAAACATATTCGACATCTTCTGGTTGTGCCAGGATTGATAACCATATCTGCCCATTTGCCTTTTCATTTGTCATTTTAAAGTATCACTGGGCAAAACTTTTATTTCATTGCCACGAACGAACCCATATGCCAACATGGCCAATTTGCCCTTAAGGTTTTCTTTGTGTTTTACCTGCCCCAGTTTCACATGACTCGGGCTCCAAATAATCTCAAATCGTTTTTATTTCTTTTAAAATGCCCCGATCATCTTCCAATTTCTTCATGATTAACTCTTAATATTAGGCCAAAATTATGTGCGGATGCCATGTCACTAGAATCGGCATTTGAACAAATGACAAATCTAAAGATAAAAAGAACTAATCAAAGAAGATGACTGGGGGTAACAAAAGACCGAAAGTTTCATTAAACTAAACGGCGAAATGGTTCAATAACAAAACAAGCAAAACAAACCAAAGTACAACACTGAAACGAAACTCAACAAGACTAAGCAACTGCAATGAAAAAAATGGAAGGATAAGAGGGTTTGACTACAAGATGAAATTCGGATCACAACCCTGTAAATAACCCGGACAAAAGAAATGACAACAAAGCAAACCACCAAAACTCCTCCCGATTACCAACTTCTGCTGATTGGGTGTTCTTGGAATATGGTCCCAATATCACGGATCGGGCTTCTTAATGTTTCCTTCCCTTGTGTACCAATTTGACCATATGTATCTAATGGTGAGCTGGCAACGGATTCTGATTGATGTTGGGTGCCTCTGGTGTCTAAACCTCGATCTTATTGGTGTCAATAAGATTTTGCACTGCATGTTTCAACTTCCAACACTTCTCGGTATCATGTCCGAGAGCCCCTGAACAATACTCACAGCTTACTGAGCGATCCATATTTTGGGGCAGGGGATTTGGCAATCTTGGCTCAACAGGACTTAACAAGCCTAACTGCTTTAATTTGCGGAACAAAGCAGTATAGGTTTCCCCCAACTCAGTGAATATTCTCTATGCCCTTTCATTTTTGAAAACACGATTCCCGCGGAAACCTGGTCCTGGAGGGTTATTATAAGCCCTTGGTGGTGGATATGTGTTTCGTGGAGGGTGATTTGGGTGATTTGGGTGGTAGGATATGGCTTGGTAGTGAGGGGAAGGACCTTTCGATCTGGACCAAGTGCCTTCCTCTACAATTGCAACTTCTTCTCTTCTCTTCTTCCCGAGTGCAACCCCCGTGCCGCTCTGAATAGCCTGAGTTGTTGCTTTTATCGCGGAATAGCTCAGGATCTTATTGGACTTAAGTCCCTCTTCTATCATACTGTGACGACCCAAAGGGTCATCACTTATTTTATTAATCATTTCGAGCTTCTGAGGCCTTGAAAACCTCATTCTATGTTGCCTCGATTTACGTGCACGATCCGAGCATGTAGCCGGAAAGATTTTGTGATAGAAAATATGAATTCTATGAGACATTTGGATAAAAATGATATTAATATTGATATGGTTGACTTCGGTCAACATTTTTGGTAAACGGATCCGGACCCGAGATTGGATGGTCCCGAGAGGTCCGTAGGAAAATATGGGACTTGGACATGTGTCCGGAATCGAATTCTGAGGCCTAGAGCCCAAGTTATGAATTTTTCTATGAAATTGTTTTTGATGTAATTGTTAAAGGAAATAAATTAATTGACCTTGGTATCGGGCTCGTATTTTGGTTCCGACGCCCGGTACAAGTCTTAAATATTATATATGTGATTTCTGTAAAGTTTGGTGACATTCGGATGTCGTTTGAGATGTTTTGGACCTTGAGTTCCAAGTTAAGAAGTTTTGAAAATCAAAAGTATGAAAATCATGAGTTTGAGGCTTGATTTGATTAAAACGAAGTGATATTGGCGATGTGATCGCACGAACAAGTTCATAATGTGTTTTTGAGGTTATGTACATGTTTGGTTTGGAGCCCGGGGGGCTCGGGTAAAGATTTGATAGGCCGTTGGATGAAATTCTGAATTTTTGAACTGCTGGTTTTTCACCCAGCGGTTGGCTTCGCAATTGCGAAGAATGTCTCGCAATTGCGAAGGGGACAGTGTAAGGCAAGGCTCGCAAATGCGAACCTTTATCGCAAATGCGAAGCCCCCTTTGACCCGGCCTTGTTCGCAAATGCGAACAATTGTTCGCATTTGCGAAGGTCCCCAGTGCCTACCTATGTTCGCAAATGCGAACAAAAGTTCGCAAATGCGAACATTCCCCATACTGCCTTGGTTCGCAAATGCGAACACTGCCTTATACAGCATGTGTTCGCAAATGCGAACATTAGTTCGCAAATGCGAACATCCCTTTGTCTGCCAGTGTTCGCAAATGCGAACAAATGTTCGCAAATGCGAACTTCCCAGCCTTAGCTTATTTTTCAAACTCCGGAAATTGGTCGGGGTTCGCAATTGCGAACCCATGTTCGCAAATGCGAACACAGAGACCTGTAAAACACGATTTTCAGTCATTTCTTCACTTTTTACAAAACAAAAACACCCATTTGCGAATCTTCACGGATTTCTTCTTCATCAAAACGATTGTAAGTCACTTTTTACTTAATTCTTTCAATTCCTAACATCATTAAACATGTTTTTCATTAAAAATCAATGATTTTCATGGTAGAATTCTTGTTTTTATTAGAAAATAGGGTTTTTCATAAATTGGGGAATTGGACCTCGAATTGAGGTCCGATTTTGAAACAAATCATATACATAAACTCGTGGGGGGATGGGTAACCGGATTTTGGTCCTAACCCCGAGTTCCGACCATGTGGGCCCGGGGTTGAAATTCACTATTCCGGGCAGAGAATGTTGTAAAAGTTGTATTTGGTCTTAAGAATTAGTTTGTTGAGTAGTATTGATGATATTAAATCAATTATGTATAGATACGATTGGATTGGAGCCAAAGTTGAAAGAAAAAGACATTTCCACGGATTGAATTGTTCATAAACACTCGAGGTAAGTGTTTGTTCTATCCTAGCTTGAGGGAATAGGATTATGTGTTATGTGTTATGTGATCGAGTGCGGTGTATGGGGCTGTGGTGACGAGCATCCATACACTGGCGTCTAGTATGACCGTGAGTCGTTGGAAAATGATTATTTTGAGATATATTACGGATGAATTGTTATTGTTCTCCCTTGTTGGGACTTGTTGTGAAGATAATTATTGATTGCCCTTGATGGGACGGTTTATGAATTGCTGTTTCTTTCTTTGCCCTTAGCTGTGATTGTTATTTGGGTGAGGAAGAGTGATAATGCACGAAGGGTGATGCCGTGCCATGTTTATTTATTTATGCACGAAGGTTAATGCCGTGCCATGTTTATTTATTGATTATGCACGAAGGATCATGCCGTGCCTGTTATTGAACCATGTACGAAGGATCATGCCGTACTATGGATGTGAGGATGAGAGTAAAAGCACGAAGGGTGATGCCGTGTACTTTATTTGTTTATTTGGTGAGGATGAGAGTAAAAGCACGAAGGGTGATGCCGTGCAAGTGCTTGCTATTTCTTGAATTGATATTACTTGTGTTTACATTATACTTTGTTTTTCCTTGTGAATTTATTAACTGTGGTTAATTGTTGAATTCTTTAAGATATTCCTTATTGTGTTAATACTTGATTATTTCTTGTTATTTTGTGGTACACATATATATATTGAATTGCACAGGTTTATGTGAGTGTATGGTCCTAGGCTTGTCACTACTTCGCCGGGATAGGCCAGGCACTTACCAGCACATGGGGTCGGTTGTGCTGATGCTACACTTCTGTGCGTTTTTGCACAGGTCCAGGTTACGATCAGGAGCAGCAGCAGCGGTAAATAGATTGCGTGGGAGTTGATCACATTTGAGACCGAGGTAGCTTGCAGACGTCCGCAGGCCCGGCGTCTCTCTCTTTATTTATGTTATTAGCTGGAGTCTCTTTGTTCCGAGACAAACAGAATTGTGTTATATTTCTTTCGGACTTTTATGTGTAGTATTCCATAGTAGTTTGTGAGTTGGTGACTCCACGTCTTGGGTAGAGGATTTCAGTATGATTTTCACTTTGTAATTAGTTATTTCCATTTCGATAAAGTATTCCGCATTTGTTTAATTAAAATTGTGTTAAAAACAGGATAGTATGAATACGGTGGCTTGCCTAGCTACCACGAGTAGGCGCCATCACGATCCCGATATTGGGGGAAAAATCCGGGTCGTGACAAGTTGGTATCAGAGCTCTAGGTTACATAGGTCTCACCACTCACGAACAAGCTTAGTAGAGTTTGAGAGGTAGGTACGGAGACGTCTGTACTTGTCCTCCGGAGTCTATTGAGTTAGGAAAGAGTCTCTCATTTGTTCTTTCTTGTCGTGCGACTTGTTCCTCAATTGCGATTGAATTTCTATTCGTCCTTTCGCGAGATGGTGAGGACACGCGGCCTTCGTCCGGCCGACCGGCGGCCGAGCCCCGGGCGGCTCCCGTGAGGGGCGGGGGCCAAGGCCGTATCGAGAGGACGTGGTAGGGGTAGAGCTCGGCCCCGAGCAGCTAGTCCGAGAGGTGGAGCCTCATATTGAGATTGACGAGGAGGTTCCGGTTCCGGCAGCTCCAATGGGCCCAGCTCGGGTCCCGGGAGAGGCTTTATTTACCCGGATCTCCGGGATGCCTTGGTCGGAATAGCGGGATTCATGGACAGCATTGCCGGAGCGGGTTTATTATCGGTTGCCCCGGCCACTTCTCGGGGTGGAGGAGGGGCCCGGACTCCTGTTGCTCATACTCCGGAGCCGGTAGCTCCTCGGCCTCAGGCACCGGTAATCCAGCCAGCTGTGGCCACTCAGTCAGGTACCACGGCTCATGCCGGTGATGGAGCGGCCATGACTTCGATTCGTTATGGAGGCTTGATCGGTTCTCCAAGCTATTTACCACTACATTCGGTGGAGCCGCATCAGAGGATCCTCAGGACTTCTTATTCAGTTGCCATGAGATTCTGAAGACTATGGGGATCGTGGAGACAAACGGAGTTGACTTCTGTACCTTCAGACTTGCAGGATCCGCCAAGACTTGGTGGAGAGATTGTTGCCTGACTCGACCAGCAGGGTCCCCAGCTTTATCTTGGGACCGGTTTGCGGAACTATTTATGGAGAAGTTTCTCCCTGCTACTCGGCGGGATGTACTTCGGAGGCAGTTTGAGCGCCTCCATCAGGGCACTATGACAGTTACACAGTATGAGACGAGATTTATCGACTTGGCTCGTCATGCGGTGGTGATACTTCCCACGGAGCGGGAGAGGGTCCGCAGATTTATAGATGGGCTTAATCAGCCGATTAGACTCCAGATGGCTATGGGCGTGGGGAGTGACATATCATTTCAGGAGGCGGCCAATGCAGCACGCAGAGTTGAGATGGCTCTTGCTAGGGGAGGCGGTTATTCTTCGGATAAGAGGCCTCGTCATTCGGGTAGGTTTGGTGCTTCTTCCTCTGGTAGCAGAGAATCCTTTGATAGAGGCCAGTCCTCCAGGCCTTTTCATTCCGCCCTTCAGGCTTCACAGGGTGGATCGGGTGATCGTGGTTTTCGGGGGCATTATTCAGACCAGTCTCCTATTAATGCTCAGCCTCTTCAGAGTGTTCGTGGAGGCCATTCAGGTCGTCAGGGCCAGCAGCCCTATTAGTCTAAGAGTTGCTACGGTTGTGGTGACCCAGGTCATTTTATCGGGTATTGCCCTCGAGCAGCGGGCAACTCTCAGCAGCGGGGTCCTCGTCCTATGATTCAGGGCCCCAGCTGACCCTCAGCCTGCCCAGCCAGCCAGAGGCGGGGGTAGAGATTATAGAGGTGGAGGTCGAGACCGTAGAGGTGGAGACCGTCCGGCGAGAGGTAGAGGTCAGCCAGTTGATGGTCGTCCTAGAGACGCAGCTCAGAGGGGAGGTGCGGATCCCCGATTCTATGCTTTACCAGCCAGGCCAGAGGCAGAGGCATCAGATGCTGTGATTACAGGTACTATTCTTGTGTGTGGCAGAGGTGCTTCAGTATTATTTGACCCGGGATCTACATATTCCTATGTGTCTTCCTACTTCGCACCGTATTTGGCTGTGCCCAGCTATGCTCTGGATATCCCAGTTTATGTGGCTACGCCGGTGGGTGACTCTATTGTAGTCGATCGGGTGCATCGTTCGTGCGTAGTTATATTTGGGGGTCTTGAGACCCGTGTTGATCTGTTGCTCTTGGATATGGTAGATTTTGATGTCATATTGGGGATGGGCTGGTTGTCCCCATACCATGCTATTCTTGATTGCCATGCTAAGACGGTGACCTTAGCCTTGCCAGAATCACCCCGACTAGAGTGGAAAGGTACCTCAAGCCACTCCGTTCGCATTGTTATTTCCTATGTTAAGGCTCGACGTATGGTCGAGAAGGGGTGTCTAGCTTATTTGGCTTATGTTCGTGATTCCAGCGCAGAAGTTCCTTCCATTGAGTCGGTCCCTATTGCACGGGAGTTTCCGGACGTTTTTCCTTCAGACCTGCCGGGCATGCCACCCGACAGGGATATTGATTTCTGTATTGATCTGGCACCGGGTACTCAGCCCGTCTCTATTCCACCCTATCGTATGGCCCCGCCGGAACTAAAAGAGTTGAAAGATCAGTTGCAGGACCTTCTTGAGAAGGGCTTTATCAGGCCCAGTGTTTCCCCCTGGGGAGCACCTGTATTATTTGTAAAGAAGAAGGATGGCTCGATGCGGATGTGTATTGATTACCGGCGGTTAAACAAGGTGACTATCAAAAATAAATATCCACTGCCGAGGATTGATGATTTGTTTGACCAGCTCCAGGGAGCGAGGGTATTCTCTAAGATAGACTTGAGGTCAGGCTACCATCAGCTGAAGATCAGGGCGGCTGACATTCCTAAGACGACCTTTCGCTCTAGATATGGGCATTATGAGTTCTTGGTCATGTCCTTCGGGTTGTCCAATGCCCCAGCAGCATTCATGGAGTTGATGAATCGGGTATTCAGGCCTTACTTAGATCTGTTCGTGATAGTTTTCATAGATGACATCCTGGTGTACTCCCGCAGCCAGGAAGAGCACGAGCAGCACCTCAGAGTGGTTCTTCAGACTCTGAAAGATAACGAGCTATATGCCAAATTTTCTAAATGTGAGTTCTGGCTGAGTTCGGTAGCATTTCTGGGTCACATTGTATCAGTGGAAGGTATTCAGGTAGACCCAAAGAAGATTGAGGCAGTCCAGAATTGGCCTCGACCAGCTTCAGTGACTGAGATCCGGAGTTTCTTGGGATTAGCAGGTTACTACCGTCGTTTTGTAGAGGGTTTTCTTCTATTGCAGCCCCGATGACCAGGTTGACCCAGAAGGGTGTCCAGTTTCAGTGGTCAGAGGAGTGTGAGGCGAGCTTTCAGAAGCTCAAGACAGCCTTGACCACCGCACCAGTGTTGGTACTACCTACAGGTACAGGGCCTTATACAGTTTATTGTGACGCATCTCGTACAGGGCTTGGAGCGGTATTGATGCGGGATGGTAAGGTTATCGCTTATGCTTCGAGGCAGTTAAAGATACATGAAAAGAATTATCCAGTTCATGATCTTGAGTTAGCAGCAGTGGTTCATGCCTTAAAGATCTGGAGGCATTATCTATATGGTGTGACATGTGAGGTGTACAATGATCACAAAAGCCTACAGTACTTGTTCAAACAGAAGGAGTTGAATCTACGACAGCGGAGATGGTTAGAGTTGCTAAAAGACTATGATGTTACTATATTATATCACCCAGGTAAGGCCAATGTGGTGGCCGATGCATTGAGTAGAAAGTATGCCGGCATGGGTAGTCTTGCATATATTCCGGTCAATCAGAGACCATTAGCTCTAGATGTTCAGGCCTTAGCCAACCGGTTCGTGAGATTAGACATTTCTGAGCCTAGCAGAGTGTTAGCCTGCACGGTCGCTCGTTCTTCCTTATTAGAGCGTATCCGTGAGAGGCAATTTGATGATCCTCATTTGTGTGAGTTGAGAGATACAGTACAGCGGGGAGGTGCCACACAGGTAAACCTAGATGATGATGGGGTATTGAAATTGCGGGGTCGAGTTTGTGTACCCAATGTCGAAGGGATTCGAGAGTTGATCTTAGCAGAGGCCCCACAGTTCGCGGTATTCTATTCACCCGGGCGCCGCGAAGATGTACCGGGACTTACGGCAGCACTATTGGTGGCGCAGAATGAAGAAAGATATTGTTGCGTATGTCGCTCGGTGTTTAAATTGTCAGTAGGTGAAATATGAGCACCAGAGACCTGGTGGTGTGTTCGAGAGGATTGAAATTCCCGAGTGGAAATGGGAGCGGATCACTATGGACTTCGTTACTGGACTTCCTTTGACTCGGAGGAAATTTGATGCTATTTGGGTCATTGTTGATAGGTTGACCAAATCAGCACACTTTATTCCAGTATCTGTCTCCTACTCGTCGGAGAGGTTAGCGGAGGTTTACATTAGGGAGATTGTTCGTCTCCATGGGGTGCCGGTATCTATTATCTCTGATCGGGGAACGCAGTTTACCTCGCGGTTCTGGAGAGCGGTCCAGCGGGAGTTAGGCACCCAGGTTCAGTTGAGTACAGCATTTCATCCTCAGACGGATGGCCAGTCCGAGAGGACTATTCAGGATTCTTGAGGACATGCTTCGAGCCTGTGTTATTGATTTCGGAGGCTCGTGGGATCGGTTTCTACCATTAGCAGAGTTCGCCTACAATAACAGTTACCAATCTAGCATCCAGATGGCTCCGTATGAGGCGTTGTATGGTAGGCGATGTCGATCACCGGTCGGATAGTTTGAGCCGGGAGAGGCTCAGTTGTTGGGTACAGACTTAGTTTGGGAGGCCTTGGATAAGGTCAAGACTATCTACGAGAGATTGCGTTCAGCCCAGTCCAGAGAGAAGACTTATGCGGATCGTAAGGTTCGAGATGTAGATTTCATGGTTGGTGAACGAGTATTGCTCCGGGTGTCGCCTATGAAGGGCGTGATGAGGTTTGGGAAGAAGGGCAAGCTCGGCCCTAGGTATATTGGTCCATTTGAGATTCTAGACAGAGTGGGAGGGGTGGCTTACAGATTAGCTTTGCCGCCTAGCTTATCAGCCGTGCATCCAGTTTTTCATGTATCTATGCTTCGGAGATACCACGACGATCCCACTCATGTGTTAGACTTCAGTACTGTCCAATTGGACAATGATCTATCTTACGAGGAGGAGCCGGTGGCTATTCTAGACCGGCAGGTTCGACAGCTGAGGTCGAAGAGTTATCCTTCTGTGCGTGTTCAGTGGAGAGGTCAGCCTCCTGAGGCATCGACCTGGGAGTCCGAGTCTGATATGCGGAGCCGTTACCCACACTTGTTTCCTGACTCGGTACTTCTTTCTTTTGTCCGTTCGAGGACGAACGGTTGTTTTAGAGGTGGAGATTGTGACGACCCAAAGGGTCATCACTTATTTTATTAATAATTTCGAGCTTCCGAGGCCTTGAAAACCTCATTCTATGTTGCCTCGATTTACGTGCACGATCCGAGCATGTAGCCGGAAAGATTTTGTGATAGAAAATATGAATTCTATGAGAAATTTGGATAAAAATGATATTAATATTGATATGGTTGACTTCGGTCAACATTTTTGGTAAACGGATCCGGACCCGAGATTGGATGGTCCCGAGAGGTCCGTAGGAAAATATGGGACTTGGACATGTGTCCGGAGTCGAATTATGAGGCCTAGAGCCCAAGTTATGAATTTTTCTATGAAATTGTTTTTGATGTAATTGTTAAAGGAAATAAATTAATTGACCTTGGTATCGGGCTCGTATTTTGGTTCCGACGCCCGGTACAAGTCTTAAATATTATATATGTGATTTCTGCAAAGTTTGGTGACATTCGGATGTCGTTTGAGATGTTTTGGACCTTGAGTTCCAAGTTAAGAAGTTTTGAAAATCAAAAGTATGAAAATCATGAGTTTGAGGCTTGATTTGATTAAAACGAAGTGATATTGGCGATGTGATCGCACGAACAAGTTCATAATGTGTTTTTGAGGTTATGTACATGTTTGGTTTGGAGCCCGGGGGGCTCGGGTAAAGATTTGATAGGCCGTTGGATGAAATTCTGAATTTTTGAACTGCTGGTTTTTCACCCAGCTGTTGGCTTCGCAATTGCGAAGAATTTCTCGCAATTGCGAAGGGGACGGTGTAAGGCAAGGCTCGCAAATGCGAACCTTTATCGCAAATGCGAAGCCCCCTTTGACCCAGCCTTGTTCGCAAATGCGAACAATTGTTCGCATATGCGAACATTCCCCATACTGCCTTGGTTCGCAAATGCGAACCATTGTTCGCAAATGCGAACACTGCCTTATACCGCATGTGTTCGCAAATGCGAACATTAGTTCGCAAATGCGAACATCCCTTTGTCTGCCAGTGTTCGCAAATGCGAACAAATGTTCGCAAATGCGAACAAATGTTCGCAAATGCGAACTTCCCAACCTTAGCTTATTTTTCAAACTCCGGAAATTGGTCGGGGTTCGCAATTGCGAACCCATGTTCGCAAATGCGAACACAGAGACCTGTAAAACACGATTTTCAGTCATTTCTTCACTTTTTACAAAACAAAAACACCCATTTGCGATTCTTCACGGATTTCTTCTTCATCAAAACGATTGTAAGTCACTTTTTACTTAATTCTTTCAATTCCTAACATCATTAAACATGTTTTTCATTAAAAATCAATGATTTTCATGGTAGAATTCTTGTTTTTGTTAGAAAATAGGGTTTTTCATAAATTGGGGAATTGGACCTCGAATTGAGGTCCGATTTTGAAACAAATCATATACATGAACTCGTGGGGGGATGGGTAACCGGATTTTGGTCCTAACCCCGAGTTCCGACCATGTGGGCCCGGGGTTGAAATTCACTATTCGGGGCAGAATGTTGTAAAAGTTGTATTTGGTCTTAAGAATTAGTTTGTTGAGTAGTATTGATGATATTAAATCAATTATGTATAGATACGATTGGATTGGAGCCAAAGTTGAAAGAAAAAGACATTTCCACGGATTGAATTGTTCATAAACACTCGAGGTAAGTGTTTGTTCTATCCTAGCTTGAGGGAATAGGATTATGTGTTATGTGTTATGTGATCGAGTGCGGTGTATGGGACTGTGGTGACGAGCATCCATACACTGGCGTCTAGTATGACCGTGAGTCGTTGGAAAATGATTATTTTGAGATATATTACGGATGAATTGTTATTGTTCTCCCTTGTTGGGACTTGTTGTGAAGATAATTATTGATTGCCCTTGATGGGGCGGTTTATGAATTACTGTTTCTTTCTTTGCCCTTAGCTGTGATTGTTATTTGGGTGAGGAAGAGTGATAATGCACGAAGGGTGATGCCGTGCCATGTTTATTTATTTATGCACGAAGGTTAATGCCGTGCCATGTTTATTTATTGATTATGCACGAAGGATCATGCCGTGCCCTGTTATTGAACCATGTACGAAGGATCATGCCGTACTATGGATGTGAGGATGAGAGTAAAAGCACGAAGGGTGATGCCGTGTACTTTATTTGTTTATTTGGTGAGGATGAGAGTAAAAGCACGAAGGGTGATGCCGTGCAGCTGCTTGCTATTTCTTGAATTGATATTACTTGTGTTTACATTATACTTTGTTTTTCCTTGTGAAATTATTAACTGTGGTTAATTGTTGAATTCTTTAAGATATTCCTTATTGTGTTAATACTTGATTATTTCTTGTTATTTTGTGGTACACATATATATATTGAATTGCACCGGTTTATGTGAGTGTCCGGTCCTAGGCTTGTCACTACTTCACCGGGATAGGCCAGGCACTTACCAGCACATGGGGTCGGTTGTGCTGATACTACATTTCTGTGCGTTTTTGCACAGGTCCAGGTTACGATCAGGAGCAGCAGCAGCAGTAAATAGATTGCGTGGGAGTTGATCATATTTGAGACCGAGGTAGCTTGCGGACGTCCGCAGGCCCGGCGTCTCTCTCTTTATTTATGTTATTAGCTGGAGTCTCTTTGTTCCGAGACAAACAGAATTGTGTTATATTTCTTTCGGACTTTTATGTGTAGTATTCCATAGTAGTTTGTGAGTTGGTGACTCCACGTCTTGGGTAGAGGATTTCGGTATGATTTTCACTTTGTAATTAGTTATTTCCATTTCGATAAAGTATTCCGCATTTGTTTAATTAAAATTGTGTTAAAAACAGGATAGTATGAATACAGTGGCTTGCCTAGCTACCACGAGTAGGCGCCATCACGATCCCGATATTGGGGGAAAAATCCGGGTCGTGACACATACCACCCATTTTTACCACTTCGTTGAAAGATTTGCCAACCGATGTCACCAGGTGACCAAAGTAAGTTAGCTCCAGAGTTTGCAGAGAGTAGTCCACCATTTCCCCCTCTCTTATCGGAGGATCAACTCTTACAGTCTGTTCTCTCCATCGGAATCCAAATTCCCGGAAGCTCTCCCCGGGTTTCTTCTCAAGATTTAGTAATGTGAGACGGTCTGGGACTATCTCAAGGTTGTATTGGAAGTGTTCGGCGAAAGCTTGTGCCAGATCATCCCATGTGTACCACCTGCTTGGATCTTGTCTTGTGTACCACTCCAATGCCGACCCACTCAAACTCTGGCCGAAGTAAGCTATTAACAACTCATCTTTGCCTCCTTCTCCCCTCATCTTACTACAAAAACCCCGCAAATGAGGCATAGGATCGCCATGCCCTTCATACAAATCGAACTTGGGCATCTTGAATCATGCTGGTAACTGGATGTCAGGGAAAGGACATAGATCCTTGTAGGCTACTCTAACCTGGTTGCCTAACCCATGCATGTTCCTGAAGGATTGCTCCAGACTTTTAAACTTCCGCATCATTTCGTCCTGCTCTAGGCTCTTAACCGGCCTTTCAATTTCCGCCGGGTCCTCAAAGTTGGGATTATATGTATGTGGCTCGGGTGATTTGAATATGAGTTCAGGGGGGTAATATTGTGTATCATGAGCCTAAAACAACGAGTCATTAGACGACCTGTGCAATGGGGCTGGTGGAGGCGCCATAAAGACGGGAGCATTTGGTAGAGAAGGGTTTTGATTGGGTGGTGGAACTTGGGGTTCATAGGGATTTCTCCCCTGGTAGTAGTGGTGACTTGGGAAGCTTGTTGACGGACTAGGGGGAGGATGTTCTGGAGTCTGAGCCGGCGGGAGAGTAGGAGCATTGGGAAGCAACGGTAATGGTTGCCCTCTAGCCCAAGCTATGTGCATTTCTGCTATCTGTTGCCTTAACATTTCTACTTCTTCCTTCATCGTTTGCATTTCCGTTTTTCCTCTTTGATTCTTTTGTCCGAACCAGACATGCTTTTCGGAATGGGCCCTTTGGATCTCGTGTGGTAATGGTAATCTGCCAGAACGTCCTAACAAACTAACTATTTGAAATCTTCTGGATAAACAACAAACTTGTCAGCATTAGAGTTTTAACATATATTGCAATTGCAATGTACCTAGGCAGTTTGACCATTTCTATCATGCCTTTATCTCTTTTATTTATTTTTATTTTTTTTGCTTTTTAGTTGTGGTGGAATATTATGGATATTGCCTACGTATCATGATCCCGCATGAATCAGACCGTGCGTAGTTCGCGTCAATAAAAGGCCAATAACAATAAAACACATTTTTTTCAAAATTTTAAACATATAACAAACTTGATTACAAAGTTTTAAAAGCTGACCATATTAACAAACTTTGCCAAAAGAATTTACATACTTGAAAATCAGACATCATATGCTCTAATCAAAAGAAATATGAATTTTAAAAAAACAAACTGGCATATTCCTTCCCTTTTTGCCATTTTCAACCTGATGGCTATTTCTGCAAACGTGGCCCCTTCTCAATTTCACTTAAATTTTGAGGCCGGGAAAGATTATTTTATGACACTTCACAAACTTATCCGTTCTTCTACGAAAATAGCCTTTCGACAACTGAAAGATACTCTAAGGCTATCTCGGCGAGAACGGTTTAAAACACCACCGAAGCTGGCTTGGCTTATTCTGACGAAACATGCAAACGACATTCATTTGATCACTGACACTTTTCTAAAAAAAACTTGTTTTTTGAAAACACAGCCTTTCAACACTTCGGGGACGAAGATTTTAAGGCTGTGTGGGTCAATCGATCAAAATCTAAAAAATTGAACCAAAGGTGGCTGTTTATACAAAATCAGCCTTCCGGCGTCCCTTTCGGGAACATTCGGCTGTTTTGAAAACGGCATCACCGACTTATTTACGATGAAAAATTAATTTCGATATTTTTGGCTATTTTTTGCAAAAGGGGAGGTTGGCCCCGATGGGGGTTGCCTACGTATCTCACATTCGGTGAGAATCAAACCCGCGTAGTTCGGTTAAATAAAATAAGCTACATTTTTAAATTAAACAGACTATTTTTTTTATTTTATAAAAAAACTAAACTTTTTTTTATTTTTTATTTTAAGAAATACCCACACATTATTTTTTAAATTTAAAAAAATGTTTTTTTCTTTTTAATTAAAAAAACAAACTATATTGAAACTATCAAATTTTTCATTTTTTTTCATTTTCCTCAATATTAAAAACCCGGTAAGCATGCAAGTGTGAAGCAAATAAATGCATAAAACAAATAGGATGCAACAGGATGGTTTTTTCATTTCAGGTTGCCTTTCCTAGACGGACCCAACTCCTGTGTTGAGTCCCCTAAGTCAAATGCAACATGATGCAAACAAACGTTCCTACTAGGGATTCGGCATGAGGCTTTGTTCTTCTAGGTTTAAAAGCTGGGTTTATTTTTCTAGACCTGGCTTACCCGAGTGGACAACTGGGGCTGAGGAGGGGGCGACATAACGGGAGCACTAAAGTCTGCCCGTCCTTGTCACTTGCCCAACACTCACTTTATTTGGAATTATTTTTCAAAAGGCAGGCTACGCGAACGTATGCACCAGTTTTAGAAGACTCAGAAAGAAGTAGGGTTTCGGCACAGTTTATATATATACAGTTCAAAAAATATAAAAGCGATAAAAATATCGTTTTGCACATTTAAACTCAATCATATAATAAAATAAGATAACAGTAAGCCAAATACAACAATTATTCAAAGCTCGAACTCTTAAACCCTGAACCGGTGGTTCTGGGTTTGTTATCCCCAGCAGAGTCGCCAGAGCTGTCACACCTCCTCTTTACGATGCCCGCACTCCACGAAGGGCGTGGTAGAAGGAGTTTTTCCAATTAAAGGACAATCAAAACGGGATTCATTTATTAAGAGATTTAGAGTCGCCACTTGGGAGATTTATGGTGTCCCAAGTCACCGGTTTGAAACCCGTATTGAGGAAAGGTTTGACTCTATTTAACAGTCCGCGAACCAGAAATCCGGATAAGGAATTCTGTTAACCCGGGAGAAGGTGTTAGGCATTCCCGAGTTCCGTGGTTCTAGCACGGTCGCTCAACTGTCGTAATTGGCTTAATTATTTAACTTTATAACATGCTTCAACTTATGTGCAAATTTTAACTTTCAACAACTTTTGATTACTTGAATTACTCGCATTTAAAGAATTGAATTACACGAACGTATACTCATTCTTTTTGACGCGTCAAATTATGCCGCGTGAACGTGTCCACAATTAATATCGTTTTGTATATTTACTAAGAAATAGTTTAGTCAAATTTATGCTAACGCATACTTGAATTTTTAAAAAAAATGTAATTATGTTATGTGAACGTATACATAATAATGCTTAGTATTTTAAAAGGGCCTAAAGGATATTCTATGAAATATTTGTAATTTATATCTAATCCATAAGAAATTAATACACGGGCCATATGCGATTTAATGGAGAGTGGCGTCCCTCAAGCTATGTGAACTAACATTAATTAATAAACCACAACCTATTTTATTATTAAGAAAAGTTTGCTCGAAATTGCGCGAACGCATACTCCAAATGGATTTTCAGAATTACATTTACAATTATATTACGCGAACGTATATATAATTGTAATGCTAATCTAAATCGGGCTGAAAGCAAATAATGAGTATTTATAAATTTGTTAGATCTAAATTATAAGTCTAATACGAGGGTCATGTAAAACTACGCAATTTATAAATTTTATTTGGCGGCACACCTTCGTTGTCTTGAAATCTATAGGAACACATTCTATTGCGAGTAATTCATTAATTAATTCAACCACTCCCGTGAGTACCAATTTATTCCTAAAACACAATCACTCCAAACGAAAGTCTAAACCAACTTCAAGACAGAATTCACGTTTTTGTATCTACTCATCAATTTTAAATTGATTATTTTATCATCTAAGTCTTAACTGTAATATTTTAACATGGAATCAAGACTGTCATTTTTCTTAGGCTCCAGAAATTTGATGAGGTCTATAATTCCCTCTTCAACTTAATAATTCTATCTTTACAATAACAACCATGCATGATAACTAACAGTTACAACATAATAATACAAAAATCTTAAGCAATGACAGACATATTTTAGCAACAATTTTAATTATACAGTCTATATACCCGTTGTTCATGTAATATTAATAAAGGTTAACTAAATAGATACAACAACTAGTTAACAACAAAACTACAGGCAACAGAATGCATTCATCAACCTATGGATCTGACAAAACATCTCTATTTTTCAACTCCAATTCCCAATTACAACGAAGTGAGTTCAGAAATGGGTACCTGGAAGTTGTTAAACAAACATAAATGAGGAGGTCAGTGGCAGCAGTTTTCACAGCAAAGCAACAGCAGATTGACATTCAACAACAACAAACAGAGCCAATTTCAAGACCAAACCACAGTCAAAATGACCGGGAAGATTTGAAAACCAAACATAGTCGACAAGACAACATCAAAACAATCCAGAAATAACTTGAAATCCCATGAGAAAACAGAAATCATCCAAGCACAAACTTGATTAAACCAACTTATGTTGAAGTTTGATTCGAACAAAACAGATCCAACCTTGTAAACAACTCCAAATATCTTAACTCCGAGTATAGAAAAAAGTAAATAGAAAAAGGGTTTTAGCTATTTCAGACTCTAAGTGAGGAAATGAAACAGTATCTATTCCTTTTCAGCTCTCAAAAATTCTCCAATTCTGTTCCTTTCCTCTCTCCTCTCAGTTTTTGTCTATTTAAAGAGTAAAATCAACTCAATTTTTATTCAAACACTTTTTCTTTACAGCTTGTATATTCCCTCCCATGTACATCCCTTTAGCCTTTTAATCATACATCCATGTTCTCTCTGATTTCCCACTTCTAAAGGTATTAGACAGGGTGTACTTTTGCACTACTTGTCCCTTTTAATTAAACAATTCAATAACTTAGTGGTACATTAATATTCAGCATTGGTAAATTACTTAAAATGAATAATTTTCAGGTTTCAATCCCCTAAACTACCCTCCTAAAGCTACTAAAGCTATTAATCTATCCAATCTCCTTCTTATATGTATTAAACGTATCAGCTATAACCAATGCATTTCCTAATCCAGTACATATACAATTCAAACTTCAATTCAACAGTGGTTCAAGATGGAATTAATCAGTATTAACACTAATGTCTGTGATGACCCGACCCATCGTCTAAGGTATTATCGCCCCGTTTTTCCCGTATTATGTTGCTATATATTTCAATATCAGTATTTGAGTTGATCGGGTAGAATTGGATTGATTTTAGTTGGAAATGAGACACTTAGTCTCTTTTAAGAAGGCTTAAATTGGAAAAGTCAGTAGGAGGTTGAATTGCGAGTTCGAAGGCTCGTAATTGAATTCTGATGTTTCGGTTAGCTCCGGGTGATGATTTAAGGCTTAGGAGCGCAATCGGAAGTAATTTTGGAGGTCCGGCAAAGAAGTTAGCCTATTTTGGTGAAGTTAGTATTTTGGCGACTTCCGGTTGATAGGTGAGATTTTGATCTGAGGGTCGGACTGGAATTTCAAGAGTTGCTATAGCTTCGTTAGGTGATTTTTGATATGTGTACAAAATTTCAGGTCATTCGGACGTGGTTTGGTTGGATTTTTTATTAAATGCGTGTTTTGGAAATTTTAGAAGAACTTAGGCTTGAATTCGATGTAATTTGATGGTCTTGGCGTTGTTTGATGCATGTCGATGATTGGAACAAGTTTGTATAATGTTTTAGGAGGTGTTGGTATTTTTGGTTGAGGTCCCGGGGGCCTCGGGGTGATTTCGGATGGTTAACAGGAATTTTTGCAGTAGGAAAACTTCATAATAGGCGAAGATGTAAATGAGTGTGCACAAGAGCTCACTTTAAACGATCTTATATCCCATTATATAAAGAGTTGTATGACCCACAACCTATCAAATTAAATCCCTTTGAGTCTAGTTTCCAACGCAACAAACCGTGCGTCATTTGGAGGTGTATACAGAAAGTTATGACCATTTTACTGGGCATGTGTCAGTAGCGCGGCCTTAGCGCGGGAGCGCTAGTAGCGCGGCCTTAGCGCGGGAGCGCTAGTAGCCCGCGCTAATGGGGTTATATTCTGCCTCAACTCTCGCTAATTTAGTGCGGGCACGCTAGTAGCAGGCCCTAAATATACCTAAGGATGGGAAATGACAGAACTTGAGTCATTTCTCAAGCCTAGGGCTTCCCCAACACCCCCAATTCGACCAAGGCACTCAATTGCACTCCTAAGGTAAGCTTTTAAGTGTGTTGTCATGGTGATTTCTCTTCTCAATCACTAGTTACAACATGATTTTGCTTGGATTTCATAGGATTTCTTCAAAATATCAAGAACACCCCAAAGTTGCCTTTCAAGATTTGATCTACAAGAGGTAATCCTACACCTTAGACTTACACATATGGTGTTATTATGGGAATATGAGTATGAATCAAGTATTACAACTTATAGTATGGTTGTTGGAAGCCATAAATCCCCAATTTAAATACATGAACATGGTAGGGATTTAAATGTGTATATTTGTTAGAATTTTGTTGGTATGTGTGTGAATGGTTGATCACACACGTGATGTTTGGAGTATAAATTGCTAAAGAAGGATAGGGAGATGAATTGTTGGTTAATGGTGCTAGTTGGAGGAACCAATGCTATAGTTAAGAGGTGTAAATATTTATGCCTAGAAGATGTTTGATAATAGGCCTAGATGGCACAAGTTATGGGATTTTTGACTAATATTGGCCCTATTGAATGTGGTATTGTAGATTGAAGTTACATAACTATATTCGATCATTGTAGTATCATTAAGGGGCTAATTTCATATATGTATGGCTAAAACCCCATCTTTTAGAAATAAAACTTCATCGATGTTTGTATGAATTTGGATAGATTGGAAGCGCGAGGAGGCCGGTTGAGGAGCAACGGCGTCGCAGACTAGAATTCTCGACGGTTCGAGATTCGGCATCCGAGGTGATTGAATTGCGAGGCAAGCGCAAGGCGGACTAAGGCTTCTACCGGCTAGAGGTGAGTAGTTTGTGTATATGGTAGCCTGAGGGTTCGAAACCCCGGCTTAGCACATTGTGACGCTAGTAGGGCATGGCTCGCACCCCGTGGCAGGTGCGGGATTGATTGTGACTAGGGATTGAGACTTAGTCCATCCCGAATGAGTATAATATGATATTAGTGGTTGAAAAACATTGTGTTTGGTATAATTGTGGGCTGTAAGCCGTATTTGGGGTCTTGTGCCGACCTGTAGTATCCCTAGGGGATAATTATATACGTGATAGCTATACTTGCTTAATCACTAATCTCAGACCTAGTTTGAAATCACCGTATTGAAATGCTAAGTCACATGTTTTGCAAAAATTAAATAAAAGTTAAAGTATTTTTATAATTTATGAACTGGAACTTGGAAATAAATAATTTGAGTTGTTGTGTGACTTATATGCTTGTTATGGACTAAGGATGGATCGGGCTGCATGCCACAACGGTTGATATGAGGATCGGGCTGCACGCCGCAGCGGTATTGCGCTTGGGCTATAGGAGCCCCTCCGGAGTCTGTACACACCCCCAGTGAGCGTCGTCGATGTTAAATGGATCGGGCTACACGCCGTAGCGGTTATGTGCATTGCATTGCATTCTTTGTCTGTGGATTATCCGTGATAGTGGTAATGTACTGTTGTTGTTGCTAGTTCGTAGGATGAACCAGACTGTAGTTTAGCTTCATTATGTGGTATTTTGTGGATTTCTTACTTTCATCTACTTATATATATTTATTACTCACCGAGTACTTAGTACTCACCCCTACTCCTTGCACCTTTGTGTGCAGATTCAGGTACACAGGAGGGATAGACGAGGACTCCGGCTTTTATTAGTATTTATCCGAGTTGTTGAGGTAGCTGCTGGCGTTCGCAGGACCTGGCTTCTCTTCTTATTCTAGTTTTCCCTTGGTACATTATTCAGACTTGAGTATTTGGTTTAGATATTGTTATCCGATCATGTTCAGAGTCTCTAGACTCGTGACCCTAGATCTTTGGGTGGTTATTCAGTTTAGCTTTATTGTTGATAATAATATCCAGGTAGTTGATTTGAGCTTCATGCTCGGGATGAGAGTGTAAATGGTCGGGCTTGCCTAGCATTTGTGTTGGGCGCCATCACGACCGAGATTGGGGTCGTGACACTGGCCTACTGTTCTACACCAGACTTTATAACTATTCGAAGATGTTCGTTAAATCGATCACAACACGTATAATCGATAACAAATTATTCGTCGAATCAGTGATTCAAAATTATCGGACAAACAAGTAAAATGCAGAATCAACCATTCGACGATATTAAATCGAAGTGAATTCATATTTACAATGACACATTTACAACAGCAAACAGAAATAATCATCGACCAAGAAAAAGGTCGCGAGGAGAAGAAACGGAGAAGATTAAACGACAAATGAAAAAGATGAAACATGACAAACAACTAAACTTTAACAAACAATTATGCAAAAAATAGATAAGAAAAATACCTCAAACAGTGGAAAAATGAGAATCAAACAGTCTTGGACCATTTTGGACCCGAACTTGGATTTTTTGAAGTCGAACGGACCTTAATTGAGATGTTTTCAAACGAAAACATCTCAATTAAAGTCTATTAAACTTCAATTCTTTTTTAACTTTGGACGGAATCCCTAATTTTGAATTTAGTGTTCTTGAGGGTCGATTTTGGGGCTCGGGGCTTTTGGGTTGGATTCGAACCAAACCACGACTGGTTTGGTTATGAGGGAGGTTAGGAGAGTGTGTGGTATCAATTTTGGGATGGATTGGGATGTGTTTGAGTTTGGCTCAAATCTTCAATCGAAGATTCGATAGGCTATATAATTATTCGAGCCAGATGGGTAACAGATTCATGCTCATGGTGGTTTGGTGGTTCAGGGGTGTTAGTTTGGGTGGCCGGCGACGTCTTGCCGCTGGGTTTCCGTCGAAGGGGTCGGGGTGGCGGCTAGCTAGGGTTTGGGGTTTGAAGGAGATGGTGAAGACGAAGGGTGTGGAAAATGAAAGGGGAAAAAGGGTTTGGGGGTCTTTTGTTAAGTTGAATGCACGAATTAATTTCGGCCGTTGGATCACAAGAATCCAACGGCCAAGATCAGGCGTTTAATAGATACGGGGTCGTTTTGGTTCAGAGTTGGACCGGGTATGGGGACTGTTTTGGGCTAGGTAAGGTTTATTTTAGTTCAGGTTTGGGGAATTTCGGCCCAGTCCGCATTTTTCTTCATTTTGTTTCTTTTTTTTTTCTTTTCTTTTAATTTATTTTCCTAAGTCATTTCAAACTAAAATTTAAAACCCTAAATTAAATTATAAAACAAAATTAACATATCAAAATTATTAATTAACCTCCAATAACAATTAAACATACATAGTTAAATACCAAAAATAAAGTAAAATCACACAATTGGACAATAAATGGTAAAAATGCAAAAATACATTATTTTGTGATTTTTTCATTTTTATAAAACAAAATTAATTAACTTTAATTGCAAACTTGAATCTTGTATACAAAAAATGCAATATATTTTGTATTTTTATTTATTTGAACAAATAGATATGGACATACGAATGTAAACAATAAGAGAAAAATAACATAAAATCCACAAATATTGCAAACAACACGAAACTCTTTTTATTTTGAATTTTTAGGAGTAATTCTCATATAGGGAAAAAATCATGTGCTCACAGTTAGTAGGGTCTCGCGGATCGGTACGTAGACGTCTGTATTTATCCTCGAGAGGCTGCAAAACCTTTAGGAAACACTTCACTTTCTTGGAATTCTTATCGTGCATACTTGATTCAACTTGAAGATATAATTCTTGAAATTTCTTCCACACGTCTGTATGCGCACACGAGCGCTCATTAGTATATGTGCCTTGATGGATTCTGATTCCCCGATCGAGGGGCAAGCTGTGAATTCTATGAACTGATGTTGGGCCAGTTTGGAGGACTTAGCTAGATCTTTGCCTATGGCTTGAGCACCAAGATGTTGATTTTGCGAGCTGGTATTATGAACTTATATGTTTAGTATTATCCCTAATTGTAGGAATGGCAACTGGATAGCTATGTAATGAGTATGTTAGTACTGTGAGATATATCTATGTGATCTTGGTAGTGACGAAGGAGTCTACTGGATAATAGATGAGCTGTTAAGTATTAGATTCCTATTGCAATTTGTTGTGTAAACCCAAGTTATGGGTGCGTGAATAATATTTTCGTACCTCCTAGTGGGATAGTAAAGTACAATATGTGCGGTAGTATAAGTTGAGACTCAGGATAACTAGATGACTGTGTTGTGTGTGTGATGGTGGAAGGTATGTTGAAATATCGAATTAAGGCGAAGCAGGTGGACTATCTCCTACGGGGTATCCTTAAGTGGTATGATCCTTATGTGTAATTGAAAGGTATTTCCTATGTGTTACGATTCGATAGGTGCAACGCAGGTCCATATATCAAATTTTGATAATATAATATATTTAGTATTGAGATTAATATTGTTGATATACATCGTGATGGTTTTTCAAGTTTTGGTTGTGTTGTTAGGATGGTTTTGGTGATTCTCTGGCAGGTGGATAGGCCCAATTACAAAGGAAATTCTGCCAAAATATTTGAAACATTTGGGACTTGGTAATAATTTTGTCGCCTAAAGAGTGGGCTTGACTTTTAGGTGAGTAAATGCAAGAATTGCAGAGTTAAAATTTTTGATGACTCGTGCCTCCATAAGCTAGTGAAAGAGTGAGTTTAATCTCACCGTGTTATTACGACAACAATAGAGTATATGTGTTGTGATATATATGGCTTCGAGCTAAGTTGGGGAGATTTCCATTGATTAACTGATTGCACTGTTGTGTGCTATGTTGGTTCTTTCTCTAAGTATGTTGGGAAATTCTAATAAAGGTTATGGTGCTTCGGAGATGTGAAGAAATACTAGGATGTTTTGAACTGTTGTTGGTAAAGAATGTTCGGTGTATAGAAAAGAAAGATAGCTAATTGTATATGTATGTAATCATGTTCTGCGGTGTCATAGTTCTAACAAGCACGAGTGGTTCTATTCAATAATACAATTGAATTACAGTTGAATAAGGGTGAATGACGCCCGAGAATGGTTTTGCGGTGTTCAAGATTTTGCTTGTAACAGTCAGGTGTCTTAAGATTGTGTATGTGGCCAAAGACTGTGGTTTCGTTAGAAGAGATCAAGACTTGTGGTATTTTGTGTTAACTACGAGATCCTAAATATCAGTATAAGGAAAGTAGTTGTAACGAATTTAGATTCGCAGGAAGCGTTTCAAAACAAAGTATTCTAGAATGTGATATTTCTGGGAGACATTGGAGAAAGTATTCGGTGGCCTACGAGTATTAAACAATGTAGCCTTATGTTTGAATCTCATGGGGTGATCCTGAATTGAGGCATTGTAGTGCTACAACAAGAAAGAAAATCAAATTAATGATGTAAACCAAGTATGAAGGTTATGATGGTTGTTCTTGTGCGTTATGAGAAAAATAGGAGTTATTATGAACCTTTGAAAGGTTATCAGACTAGTTCATTGTGATTAGAATTGGCTTGAAGTCGATGGAGATTTAATGTGAATAATGGCTCTATATCAGGCCAAATGTGTGCATCTTTATAACGCGGTCCTAGTGGAGAAGTAGTTAGGTTGATGCTTCATTGTCAGATATCTCGCGTGGTGATGCATTACGCCGTGTGATTTGTGAAACGGCTCGAGAAATTTCTATGTGTTGGGAATCCACGTAGGAATGATGTTTCTTGAGCAACTTGGCTCTTGAAATTCAGATTTGTACATCGCACCTCAATTGTGCTTGAATTTTGTAGTTATAACGCTAAATATCCCGCAGGGATGATATTAAGCACTTAGCATGCTTATGACCGATATTCGGTATTTGGTTATAACGAGCAGATTTGACTCGACGTGTATCTCCTTATGTGAGATCTATGTGTGGATCGGGTGGCACGCCGCCATGGGTATGTTATCTGGATCGGGTTGCACGCCGCAACAGTGTGAAATCGAGTATAGTTTTTCTATATACTATTTTGTATGCCTTGCTTCCTGTTTTCTAAGCAAAGTCTGTATTAATGCATGGGATTGATAATTCCTTCCAAGTTTCATTTTCTTTCGTATTGCGTTTGAATTAGTAGCCTATTGGCACATTGGGGCATCATATGCGACTATTAATTATATCTGGAGTGGTTTATTGCCCGAACAGTTCATGTTTGGAAAGACGAGATCATTGAATTTGAGATCAGTGCAATCTGAGTATGTGAGGTAAAATTTTAGAGCTAAGACCATCGTTTGGCTTAGAATGAAGTAATAGTTCTTGTCAAGAGTATAGAACTAATGAATTGTTGTTTCGATAGTAGTGATGAATGTATTCATGCCTCATCCGTGGTGTCCGTATTGTAAGAATTTGAACAAGATATGTGTATGTCATGCACTCAATTTTCAGAAATTTCATCGTAAATGTGAAATACTTATATAAATAAAAATGCGAGAGAGATAAAAAAGAAGCAGGGTCGTGTGTCTGTTTGGCTAGATGTGTAGTGATTCCTCTTAAATGATTTAATAAAGGATCTTTGGATGATTAGGGGAAAAGTATATTGCTAAGTGGAAGTGACTGATGGGAGTATATGTCCCAGAAAAAGATAGTGTGATTAAACTGGGATCATGTATTATAATTGTGCGTTGTATGGAGTTGGAGACCAAAGTTCTCATATTCTAGCTGAATGGTTGTGTTCCACGGACCAACAGATGACTGGGAAGGATTTCTTTCTTAAGTTGGCCTTTATGGTAGATGTTAGTATAGCGGTTTCTACCGTTGAGTCAGTTCCGGTATTGAAGGACTTTTCAGATGTGTTCCTTGTGGCCGAGCATCTCGCCGGACAAAATTGTGGATTTTGGTATTCATTTGGTGCCGGACACCGTATCGTATAACTCTGCCTTGAGTTATAATAGTGGAAGAAACAATTTCAGGCTCTTTGGTATTGAGTTTGTTGATAATCTGATTGGCTACGTATTTAGCTTGAGTTAGCTTAGTTAGTGCCGAGTTGTACTGTTTAGGGATAGGTTGATTCGATTGCCTTTGGACTTGTTAATTATTTGGGAAGAGCTATGAGTTGCTTTTCTGTGCTGCAAGATGCAATAAATGGTTGACTATAGGTACATGTGGTATGCTTCTATTGAGTACTCGTAGAGAAAGTCGAGCGAGAAGAGTAAATGAGTGTTGCTAGGTAGATGGAGAATTGATTATGACCTTTCGAGATAGATTCAAGTGTTCTATTTCTATGATGTGAGACGAGATCTCAACTTCATGTTGTAATGGAACTGTTGAGCTTGGGGTACAACTCTTTCAATTGAGAATGTTCCAACCGCCCGTAACTGGAATGTGGATTATGCAAGTTGTGGTTAGGCCGTATTGATTGTGTCATGTCACCAGGATGGTGTGTTTGGTCAAAGGAGATCGTGGGGATCATTAATGAATAAAAACAGATGTGATTCTGATTGACTAGAGAGTTTAAATTGAGGGTTGGCTCAAAAAATTGGTTGTGGCATTTTTCGACAGGGAAATAGCCTTATGTATGGGTGACCTCAGGAATGGAAACGGTTATCGCGTGTCTTATTTACCGTTGGCAGTATATGAAAATGTTGGAATAAGACTTTAGCTAATAAAAGGGTCTATATTGATATTTGGTTGTCGTGGGCAGCTGTTGTGAATGGAAGTTATCGCTCAATGTGTTTGAGTTATGTTGTATATCAAAGATTGCGGCTGAGGTTGCAGGTATTGGTTAATACAGCTGGTTCGAGTTTATTCTGAGTAAAAATATGAGGTTGTGATCTTGTGTAAGATTTCAGAAGGTGAAATGTAGTTTCGTGTTTTATGGATCAGATGGATTGTGAATTTCAACTAAGTTGTGTTGTCGGACCAATATGAGATAGGGTGACGTGGGATCACTACGGGTTTATGCTTGGTAAAATTATCCAGCTATTGGTTGGCTTCTAGAACAACTCTAGGTCCGCTCGAGGACGAGCGTTTGTTTAAGTTGGGGAGAATGTGACGATCCGACCCATCGTCTAAGGTATTACCACTCCATTTGTCCATTATTGTATTGCATTATGTTTCATTATTGATATTGGGTGTGTTAGAATTTAATTGGAGTGGTTTTATTAAGAAATGAGAAACTTAGTCTCTTTTAAGAAGGATTAAGTTGGAAATGTCAACCGGATATTGACTTATGGGTTAGAGGACTCTGAATTGAATTACGATGATTCGGTTAGCTCCGGATGATGAAATGTGACTAAGGAGCGCAATCAGAAGTAATTTTGGAAGCCCGGTGAAGAAGTTAGCCTATTTTGGCGAAGTTAGTATTTTGGCAATTTCCGGTTGATAGGTGATATTTTGATTCGGGAGTCGGAATGGAATTCCAAGAGTTGCAGTAGTATCCTTAGGTGATTTTGGATATGTCCGCAAATTTTCAGGTTGTTCGGACGTCGTTTGGTCAGGTTTTACATTGAATGAGAATTTTGAATGTTTTAGTTTAACTTAATCTTTATTTTGATGAAAATGGAAGATTTTGATGTTAACGTTAGTGATTTTATGGTTTGAGCAAGTTTGAATAAGGTAACAGAACATGTCTGTACTTTTGGTTGAGGTCCCGGGGACCTCGGGTGTGTTTCGGATGCCCAACGGGTCATTTTTTGAAAGAATCTTTTTGCCGTTTAGAGCATAAATGTAATGATCTAAAAGTTTATTTTTAGTTCTGGAGATCCAAATTTGATTTCGAAACTTCTAGAATTTAAATCATCAATTATAGGACCGATCTAGAAATTTTGGTTTAATTTCATCAAGTCGCGATTGAGTTTTTGACGCAAAATGTGAGTTAATTGTTTAACGAGTGGAATGGGTATTTGTGACGACCCGGCCCGTCGTCACGGGAATTACCACCCCGTTATGTTGTAATTACATGTTTTATGCTTTTATATCGGTGTTAGAGTCTATCGGGTGAGTTAGGAGTGATTTGGATTGAAAATGAGGCAAATAGCCTTTTTGAAGGAAACTTGAATAAGGAAAGTCAACCCAGAGTTGACTATTCGGTTAGAGGGCTCGGAATTGAATTCTGATGATTCGGTTAGTTCCGGGAGGTGATTTGTGACTTAGGGGAGCAATCGGAATTGAATTTGGAGACCCGGTGTAGAAATAGGCTTGAATTGGCTAAGGTTGAATTTTGGCGAAATCCGAATGGTAGGTGAGATTTTGATCCGGGGGTCGGAATGGAATTCCGACAGTTGCAGTAGCTTCGTTATGTGATTTTGGATATGTCCGCAAAATTTTAGGTCATTCGGACGTCGTTTGGTCGGGTTTTTGATTGATTGTGTAATTTGGAATGTTTTAAGGAATTTAGGCTTGAATCCGTGTGTAATTGGTGATTTTGATGTTTAGTATGGTGTTTTGATGATTGGAACAAGTTCGTATCGTGTTTTGGAGTATGTTGGTGGTTTTCGTTGGGGTCCCGGGGCCCTCGGGATGAATTCGGGGGTCCAAACGGACCATTTTGTGCTAAATGCACTACTGTTTCTGCTGCAATTAGTGCAGAAGATTTTTGTGCTTCGCGATCGCGAAGCTATGTCTGCGATCGCGTAGGGTAAAGCTGGGAAGCTCCGCGATCGCAAGGGGGAGACTGCGATCGCGTAGTGTATTGGAATGAGGCCGGAAAATTTGTTCTTCGTGATCGCGGAATGAGTGATGCGATCGCGTAAGGTCGACTGGTTGTGCATCACGCTCGCGATGTGCAGTGTGCGATCGCGTAGGTCTGGGATTTAGAGCAGTGCAATCGCGGGTGGTTTCACGCGATTGCGTAGTGTTGAGGCATGAGGTAGTGCGATCGCGTAGGGAATGTCGCGATCGCGTAGAGTAATTTTGGAGCCTGGTGAATTTGTTCATCGCGATCGCGAGCTTGGGGCTGCGATCGCAGAAGGTCGCCTGGCAGTCAGTGAATTAATATAACAGAACAATCTAGTCGCGAACCCCATACCCAAAACCTCCATTTTTGAGTTCCAAGAGAAGGTATTGACGGGAGATTGCTGGGAAATCATCGGGGTTTCGTCGGAGGTAAGTTTTGTGGCTTAATTACATCATTTTAACATGAAATCCTTGGTTAAATCCCTGTAAATGGAAGATTAAAGGTGGGTTTGAGCCCTAGGCCTAAATTGAAGAAAAACACCGATTTGAGTGGGCAAATGGAGTCCGATTTTGGTAAATTTTATATGCCTAGACTCGTATCGAGATGAGGATTCCGAATATGTGACTTTCGTGAATTTTCGAGAAGCGTACAGAAAGTCGGGTTTTGACAACTTTGGGAATTTTGATGTAAATTGAGTTGTATTGATTGGGTGTCGTTCCATTGGCCTAATTTGTTGTGTTTCTACTATATTTGATTAGATTCTACGCGTGCGGAGCTTGATTCTCGTGGCAAGGGCATTGCGGAGTAGTCGTCGCGCCGTATTGAGGTGAGTAATAGATGTGGGTGATGACCAGCGGGTTCGAAACCCCGGTATACTACTTTGTGACGTTGTATAGCGGCGAGACACGTACTCTCTTGTGAGTGCGGGGTCGATTGTGATTGGGGACTATGGCTTAGTCCGACTTGTTGATACTGTGTTATGATATTGGCTATTCTGGAGCCGTGGAACCTCCTTCTCGGATGGTTGCATACTATATATTGTGATATTGGCCACTCTTGAGCCGAGGAACCCCCTTCTTGGGCGGTTGAGTATACATGTGGGTCGTGAGCCGGTTATTGGATCCCGCGAGGATCGTTATCATTGTCTTATCATATTGACATGTTAGTTACTACCAGTCCGTAGCTATTTCTGTTATCATGCTATTTCCAACTCTGGAACTTCTGATATACTGTTTTCTACTGAAAAATGATAAAAAGAGTTTTCAAAACTACTTTTGAGCCCGTGAGGCTGCATTTGCATATTAGGTGACTGGTAGTGGATCGAGCTGCACGCCGCAGTGTATTCATGATATTATGCTTGGGCTGTAGGAGCCCCTCCGGAGTCTGAACCCCCACAGTGAGCACGGGTACCCAAATCTAATCGGGCTCCGTAGCGGTCATTTCATGCATTGCATTGCATTTAGCTACATCTGCTAGCTGTTATACTGTTTTGCTGGTACTTGTTGGTACATGTACAATTGATATTGATTCTGTGACAGGGTATTTGATTACAGCTTTACATAGTGCTATATTGTGGATTTCTTATCCGCGCTGTCTTACCCCTGTTTATTACCACTGAGTCTGGCAGTACTCATTTTACTCCCTGAACCTTGTGTGCAGATCCAGGTACCTCTCAGCAGTGATCCAGGTAGCTGTGCGAGGCGACATCTGTGGGATATACGAGGTAGCTGCAGAGTCCGCAGGACCCGATATTCCTTCTTATTGTCTTTGACTTTGTATTGATGTTTCTTTCCGTACTTGGTATCTTGTAAACTATTATACACTTTTGTTCATTAGAGGCTCATGACTCTTGACCCTTTGGTCTATGGGAGTTGGTGTATTATGGGACTTGGTTCCCCGTTTTCGTTATATGTATCGCTATTGCTTCATGTTTTGATATTATTAAAATGGGATAAAGTGAGCTTCTAGCTCCGTCGATATTATTGATTGGTCATGCTAGCTTAGCAATGTGCTGGGCGCCATCACGACCGGATTTGGGGTCGTGACAAGTTGGTATCAGAGCCTAGGTTTACTAGGCCTCATGAGTCTTGAGCCGGTTAGTAGAGTCTTGTGGATCGGTACGGGGACGCTGTACTTATCCTCGGGAGGCTGCGAACCTTTAGGAAACACTTCACATTTCTTGGAATTCTTATCGTGCGCACTTGATTCAGCTCGAGAACTGAACTTCTATATTCTATTCTCTCGCAGATGGCGAGAACGCGAGCATCGGGACGAGGTGGACGACCTCCATTGCCACCTGTTAGAGGCCGTGGGCGCGGTCGTGCCAGAGGTAGAGGTAGGGCAGCTGAGGCAGTGCCAGCTGACCCACCTGTTGAACCAGTTCAGGAGCAGCCCCCAGTGGTTGATGTTCCAGCAGCCCCAGTTCAGGTCCAGATTGTATCTATTGCTATTCCTGGTCTTCAGGAGACTCTTACTCATATATTATCAGTGTGTTCCGGTTTGGCTCAAGTAGTTTTAGCTACTGCTACTGCAGTGACATCTCAGACAGGGGGTGGTCAGCAGACCCCTGCAGCTCGCACACCTGACCCGGTTGTTCAGGGACTTCAGACGCTAGGGGCGGTCCCCGCTCAGGTGGTTGCACCGGTAATTCCTCCAGCTGTACCAGCTCCAGCTCCAGAGCATATGGTTCAGGTTATGCCCGACGACGAGCGGCGTCGTCTTGAGAGGTTTGGTAGACTTCAGCCACCCCATTTCAGGTGGCGTTGAGGGCGAGGATGCCCAGGGTTTCTTGGACAAGTGTCAGAGGATGTTGCGGACGGCTGGTATTCTTGAGTCCGGCGGAGTTTCATTTACTACCTTTCAGTTCACTGGTCTCGCATTTGATTGGTGGGAAGAGTTTGAGAGGCGTAGGCCTGCAGGAGAAGCACCTCTCACATGGCAGCAGTTCTCTACTCTCTTTCAAGAGAAATATGTACCTCAGTCTCGTCGCGAGGAGCTACGTCTCCAGTTCGAGTGGTTGGTTTAGGGCGACATGTCTGTGACTCAGTATGAGCTTAGATTCACACAGTTGGCTAGGCATGCCACATGGATTATCCCTACTGATAAGGAGAGGATCAGGAGGTTCATTGATGGCCTCAACTACTCTATCCGCATTCTTATGACCAAAGAGAGAGTTTTGTCATCATCATTTGAGCAGGTTGTGGACATGGCACGCTCCATTGAGGTGGATCGTCGCCGAGAGAGAGAGGAGCGTGAGGCCAAGAGGCCTCGCGGTTCTGGCAGTTTCAGTGGTGCTCCATCTAGAGGGCATTCCCAGCAGAGCAGAGGTCGCTCATCTAGACCTTCTCATTCAGGCCGCCCAGAGTAGAGCGGAGGTTCTTATGGTCGTGGTCGACAGGGGTTTCAGCAGGGTCAGTCATCACTTAGTGCCCTTCCAGCCCAGAGTGCAGCACCTACTTCTTCAGCCCAGGGTTCTTCTGCGGCGAGGGGTTCCCTTCAGTCCCCTTCTCCAGCACCAGGTGCATGTTATGAGTGTGGTGAGTTTGGCCACATGAGGAGACAGTGCCCTCGACTCCGTAGGGACAGGACTCAGCAGAGGGATCAGCCCTCATCTTCAGCACCATCTCAGTCTAGTAGAGGTGGAGGTCGGTCTTCTCGTGGTCGCCCCGAGGGGAGGAGAGATGCGGTGGAGGCCAAGCACGGTTCTATGCACTTCACGACGAGGCGTGATGCGGTTGCCTCGATGCGGTGATTACAGGTATCATTTACGTCTGTCCGAGAGATGCCTCTGTTCTATTTGATCCGGGGACCACATATTCTTACGTGTCCTCTTATTTTGCACATCATTTGGGTGCGACTCGTGGTAGTCTTGATTTACATGTTCATGTATCCACCCCCGTGGGTGATACGATTGTTGTGGATCATGTTTATAGATCCTGTGTTATATCTATTGGGGGTCTGGAGACCCAGGCAGATCTGTTATTGTTGGGGATGGTGGACTTTGATGTTATATTGGGTATGGACTGGTTGTCTCCATACCATGCTATATTGGACTGTCATGCTAAGACAGTTACGTTGGCCATTCCTGGTATTTCTCAGATTGAGTGGCGGGGTTCGACCGATTTCGTCCCTAGCCGTGTCATTTCGTTCCTAAAAGCTCAGAAGATGGTCGAAAAAGGGTGTTTATCATACTTGGCTTTTTTGAGAGATGTGGGAGCTGAGTCTCCTAGCATTGATTCTGTACCTGTTGTGAGGGACTTTCCAGATGTATTCCGCTCGGACCTGCCGGGCATGCCGCCGGACATGGATATTGATTTTGGCATTGACTTGGTGCCGGGCACTCAGCCCATATCCATTCCTCCTTACCGGATGGCACCAGCTGAGTTGAAAGAACTGAAAGAGCAGCTTCAAGAGCTTCTGGACAAGGGTTTCATCCGCCCTAGTGTGTCCCCGTGGGGTGTGCCGGTATTATTTGTTAAAACGAAAGATGGTTCCATGCGAATGTGTATTGATTATATGCAATTGAACAAAGTGACAGTGAAGAACAAGTACCCTCTACCGCGCATAGATGACTTGTTTGATTAGTTACAGGGTGCGAGGGTGTTTTCTAAGATTGATCTTCGTTCGGGCTATCATCAGCTGAAGATCAGGGACTCGGATATTATGAAGACTGCATTCAGGACCCGATATGGTCATTATGAGTTTCTTGTGATGTCTTTTGGGTTGACCAACGCCCCAACAACATTTATGCATCTGATGAACGGTGTGTTCAGGCCCTATTTGGATTCATTTGTGATTGCTTATGCCTCTCGGCATTATAGCCCGTTTGGCAGTATGCTCAGCATTTGAGTATTGTGTTGCATAGATTGAGGGAGGAGAAACTATATGCTAAATTCTCCGAGTGCGAGTTTTGGCTCGAGTCAGTAGTATTTCAAGTTGCAAAATCGTGATTTTATTCAGGTTGATCAGAAAAAGATAGAGGCGGTGCAGAGTTGGCCTAGACCGTCCTCAGCTACAGAGATCAGGAGTTTTCTTGGCTTGGCGGGGTATTATCGCCGGTTTGTTCAGGGATTTTCATCCATTGCTTCTTCATTGACTAAATTGACCCAGAAGGGTGCACCATTCGTGTGGTCGGATGAGTGTGAGGAGAGCTTTCAGAAGCTCAAGACAGCTTTGACCACAGCTCCAGTGTTAGTATTGCCATCAGCTTCAGGTTCGTATACCGTTTATTGTGATGCCTCGAGAGTGGGGATAGGTTGTGTGTTGATGCAGGGAGGTAAGGTAATTGCTTATGCTTCTCGGCAGTTGAAGCCACATGAGAAGAACTATCCTGTTCATGATTTGGAGCTAGCCGCCATTGTTCATGCCTTGAAGATTTGGAGTCACTATTTGTACGGCGTGTCTTGTGAAGTGTATACCGACCATCGTAGTCTCCAGCACTTGTTCAAACAGAAAGACCTTAATTTGAGACAACGGAGATGACTTGAGTTGCTTAAGGATTATGACATTTCTATTTTATATCATCCGGGAAAGGCCAATGTGGTGGCCGATGCTTTGAGCCGGAATGCGGTCAGTATGGGGAGCTTGGCATATATTCCAGCCGAGGAGAGGCCATTTGCTTATGATGTTCAAGTGCTAGCCAATCGGCTAGTGAGGTTAGATATTTCGGAGCCCAGCAGGGTATTGGCTCTCGGTCATCTCTATATGATCGTATTCGTGAGCGTTAGTATGACGATCCACATTTGGCTGTCCTTAAGGATAGAGTTCAGCATGATGATGCTAGAGATGTCACCATTGATAGTGACGGCGTATTGAGGATGCAGGGCCGGATATGTGTGCCCAATGTTGATGGCCTTCGTGAGTTGATTCCGGAGGAGGCCCATAGCTCGCGGTATTCTATCCATCCAGGAGCCGCGAAGATGTATCAAGATTTGAAACAGCACTATTGGTGGAGAAAGATGAAAATGGACATTGTCGGACATGTAGCACGGTGCCTCAACTGTCAGCAGGTTAAGTACGAGCATCAGAGACCGGGCGGTGTTCTTCAGCATATGGTTATTCCTGAGTGGAAATGGGAGAGGATTGCTATGGATTTTGTGAGTTCTCTCCCTCAGTCTTTGAGGAAGTTAGATTCCGTTTGGGTGATTGTGGATAGGCTGACAAAGTCCGCGCACTTCGTTCTAGTATGTACTACTATTCTTCGGAACGGCTGGCAAGGATCTTTATCCGGGAGATTGTCCGATTGCATGGGGTTCCGGTGTCTATCATATCCGACAGGGGTACCCAGTTCACATCTCAGTTTTGGAGAGCATTTCAGCGAGAGAGGGGTACGCGGGTTGAGTTGAGCACATCATTTCACCCCAGACAGACGGGCAGTCTGAGCGCACTATTCAGATTCTAGAAGATATGTTGCGAGCATGTGTGATTGACTTTGGTGGTTCGTGGGATGAGTTCTTACCACTTGCTGAGTTTTCCTACAACAACAGTTACCAGTCGAGTATTCAGATGGCCCCGTATGAGGCATTGTATGGCAGATGTTGTAGATCCCCCGTGGGATGGTTTGAGCCTGGTGAGGATAGATTGATAGGGACTGAGTTAGTCCAGGATGCTCTGGATAGAGCAAAGTTGATCCGGGAGAGGCTTCGTACAGCACAGTCTCGCCAGAAGAGTTATGCGGACCGTAGAGTTCGAGAGTTGTCTTTCATGGTTGGTGATAGAGTATTGTTGAAGGTTTCACCTATGAAGGGTGTCATAAGGTTTGGGAAGAAAGGGAAGTTGAGTCCCAGGTACATTGGTCCTTTTGAGATACTCAGGAGAGTTGGAGAGGTGGCGTATGAGTTGGCCTTGCCGCCCAGCTTATCCAGCGTCCATCCAGTATTCCATGTGTCTTTGCTCCGGAAGTACATTGGAGATCCGTCTCATGTATTAGACTTCAGTACCATTCAGCTTGATGGTGATTTATCATATGATGTGGAGCCTATTGCAATTTTGGGTCGTCAGGTGAGAAAATTGAGGTCCAAGGAGATTGCATCAGTTAAGGTTCAGTGGAGAGGTCGACCCGTCGAGGAGGCCACTTGGGAGATCAAGCGGGTGATGCGGAGCAGATATCCTCATTTGTTTGAGACTTCAGGTATGTTTCTTGACCCGCTCGAGGACGAGCGTTTGCTTAAGAGGGGGAGAATGTGACGGTCCGTCGTCACGGGAATTACCACCCCGTTATGTTGTAATTACATGTTTTATGCTTTTATATCGGTGTTAGAGTCTATCGGGTGAGTTAGGAGTGAATTGGATTGAAAATGAGGCATATAGCCTTTTTGAAGGAAACTTGAATAAGGAAAGTCAACCCGAGTTGACTATTTGGTTAGAGGGCTCGGAATCGGATTCTGATGATTCGGTTAGTTCCGGGAGGTGATTTGTGACTTAGGGGAGCAATCGGAATTGAATTTGGAGACCCGGTGTAGAAATAGGCTTGAATTGGCTATGGTTGAATTTCGGCGAAATCCGAACGGTAGGTGAGATTTTGATCCAGGGGTCAGAATGGAATTCCGATAGTTGCAGTATCTTCGTTTTGTGATTTTGGATATGTCCGCAAAATTTCAGGTCATTCGGACGTCGTTTGGTCGGGTTTTTGATTGATTGTGTTATTCGGAATGTTTTAAGGAATTTAGGCTTGAATACGTGTGTAATTGGTGATTTTGATGTTTAGTATGGTGTTTTTATGATTGGAACAAGTTCGTATCGTGTTTTGGAGTATGTCGGTGGTTTTCGTTGGGGTCCCGGGGAACTCGGGATGAATTCGGGGGTCCAAACGGACTGCTGTTTCTGCTGCAATTAGTGCAGAAGATTTTTGTGCTTCGCGATCGCGAAGCTATGTCTGCGATCGCGTAGGGTAAAGCTGGGAAGCTCTCCGATTGCAAGGGGGAGACTGCGATCGCGTCGTGTATTGGAATGAGGCCAGAAAATTTGTTCTTCGCGAATGCGGAAGGAGTGATGCGATCGCGTAAGGTCGACTGGTTGTGCATCGCGATCACAATGTGTAGTGTGCGATCGCGTAGGTCTGGGATTTAGAGCAGTGCGATCGTGGGTGGTTTCACGCGATCGCGTAGTGTTGAGGCATGAGGTAGTGCGGTCGCCTAGGGAATGTCGCGATCGCGTAGAGTAATTTTGGAGCCTGGTGAATTTATTCATCGCGATCGCGAGCCTGGGGCTGCGATCGCAGAAGGTCGCCTGGCAGTCAGTGAATTAATATAACAGAACAGTCCAGTCGCGAACCCCATACCCAAAACCTCCATTTTTGAGTTCCAAGAGAAGGTATTGACGGGAGATTGCTGGGAAATCATCGGGGTTTCGTCGGAGGTAAGTTTTGTGGCTTAATTACATCATTTTAACATGAAATCCTTGGTTAAATCCCTGTAAATGGAAGATTAAAGGTGGGTTTGAGCCCTAGGCCTAAATTGAAGAAAAACACCGATTTGAGTGGGCAAATGGAGTCCGATTTTGGTAAATTTTATATGCCTAGACTCGTATCGAGATGAGGATTCCGAATATGTGACTTTTGTAATTTTTCGACAAGCGTACCGAAAGTCGGGTTTTGACAACTTTGGGAATTTTGATGTAAATTGAGTTGTATTGATTGGGTGTCGTTCCATTGGCCTAATTTGTTGTGTTTCTACTGTATTTGATCAGATTCTACGCGTGCGTAGCTTGATTCTCGTGGCAAGGGCATTAGGGAGTAGTCGTCGCGCCGTATTGAGGTGAGTAATAGATGTGGGTGATGACCAGCGGGTTCGAAACCCCGGTATACCACTTTGTGACGCTGTATAGCGGCGAGACACGTACTCTCTCGTGAGTGCGGGGTCGATTGTGATTGGGGACTATGGCTTAGTCCGACTTGAAGATACTGTGTTATGATATTGGCTATTCTGGAGCCGTCGAACCTCCTTCTCCGATGGTTGCATTCTATATATTGTAATATTGGCCACTCTTGAGCCGAGGAACCCCCTTCTTGGGAGGTTGAGTATACTTGTGGGCCGTGAGCCGGTTATTGGATCCCGCGAGGATCGTTATCATTGTCTTATCATATTGACATGTTAGTTACTACCAGTCCATAGCTATTTCTGTTATCATGCTATTTCCAATCTCTGGAACTTGGTATTTCTGTTTTCCAACTAAAAAATGATAAAAAGGTTTTCAAAACTACTTCTGAGCCTGCGAGGCTGTATTTGCATATTAGTTGACTGGTAGTGGATCGGGCTGCGTGCCGCAGCAGTACATATGTTGGATCGGACTGCACGCCGCAGTAATATTGTGCTTGGGCTGTAGGAGCCCCTCCAGAGTCTGAACCCCCACAGTGAGCACGGGTACCCAAATTGGATCGAGCTACGCGCCGTAGCGGTCATATCATGCATTGCATTGCATTTAGCTACATCTGCTAGCTGTTATACTGTTTTGCTGGTACTTGTTGGTACAGGTACAGTTGATATTGGTTCTGTGACAGGGTATTTGATTACAGCTTTACATAGTGCTTTATTGCGGATTTCTTATCTGCGCTGTCTTACCCTTGTTTATTACCACTGAGTCTGGCAGTACTCATTTTACTCCCCGCACCTTGTGTGCAGATCCAGGTACCTCTCAGCAGTGATCCAGTAGCTGTGCGAGGCGACATCTGTGGGATATACGAGGTAGCTGCAGAGTCCGCAGGACCCGATATTCCTTCTTACTGTCTTTGACTCTGTATTGATGTTTCTTTCCGTACTTGGTATCTTGTAAACCTTTATACACTTGTGTTCAGTAGAGGCTCATGACTCTTGACCCTTCGGTCTATGGGAGTTGGTGTATTATGGGACTTGGTTCCCCGTTTTCGTTATATGTATCGCTATTGCTTCATGTTTTGATATTATTAAAATGGGATAAAGTGAGCTTCTAGCTCCGTCGATATTATTGATTGGTCAGGCTCGCTTAGCAATGTGCTGGGCGCCATCACGACCAGATTTGGGTCGTGACAGTATTGAACTGGGCAAACGGGCTTTGAATTGTGTTTTGATTGAAGGGTTGTGTTCATATTATTATTTGTGACTCATAGGAACAAGAATCATCTAATTCCGAGTTCGTATGATGGAATTAGAGCTATTTTAGTGAATAATAACTGTGCCACAAATTTCTCAAAAAGCTGTTGTATTTTTTGTGTGGGTGAACAATAATCTAGTCCGAGTTTTGGCCATTTTTTTTACTTCCAAGCTCGGATTTTTGGCGATTTTTAGCAAGAAATCATGGGAAATCTTGAGGTAAGTCACTTTTGATTAATTCAACTCCATATTACTGAATTATCATCGAAATATTCGACTAGATTACATGTTTTTGAGGAGTAAATTGAGGATTTAGGCCTAGGGATTTAAAAATAAGAAAAGAGGATTTGAAGGGCCATTTATTGTCTGAATTGAGAGTTCTTGGTATGTACGGACTCGTGGCGAGACAAAAATTCCAAAAATGTGAATTTCGTAATTTTTCAGAATGTGGGCCTGGGGCTCGGATTTTGCCAATTTTGTGTGTTTGAGTATTTTTTTAGTTCTTTAGATTGGGTTATGTCCCATTACAATATTATGATGTATTACTTGTGGTTTTGGATAGATTGGACATGCGTGGAGGCCAATTTGAGGGGCGGCTAGAATTTTCGCCAGTTCGAGGTGGGTAATATTTGTTAATGATGTCCCGAGGGTTTGAAACCCCGGACTTGTACATTATAGTGCTATATTGAGGTGACTTGCTCGCCGGATAATGGGCATGGGGTAGAGCACCATTGGGGATTGCGACTTGGTCTGTCCCGCTTAATAAAATCATTACTAAATTGTTTGATTAAATTGATATCTGTTGAAGGTGTTAACTATTAGGATTTGGACTGAAGGTCATGTTTTGGGCTTCGTGCCGAATATTTGAATCCTTTAGGGATTAAGTCACTATTTTTGCATTACTGAGTATGCTCATGTCTCGAACCAAAGTTTAAAACTCAGCCATCTTTCCAAGATTTGAAAACTTAATTGATATTTTACTAATAGTTGCTGAGAATTGCTATGTGACTAGTGCCCAAGGGGCTTATGTGCATTCATGACTATGCATGGATCGGGTTGCACACCGCATCGGGAGTGATATTGATATTGCGCTTGGGCTGTAGGAGCCCCTCCGGAGTCTGAACCTCCACAATGAGCATGAGGTAGTGCTCTTACGTGGTTCTTTCTCCTCAGCATTATTTACGTTTATTATCGCTGAGTTGGAAGTACTCACTTTACTCCTTGCACCATGTGTGCAGATGCAGATATATTGGGAGCTTAGCTGAGCTTGTCGCTTATCTATAGTTTTATTGGAGTTGTCGAGGTCCTGACATCCGCAGGACCTGACTCCTTCCCTATTTCTTTGTCATTTTCAGCAGTTTTAATCATCGTATTATTGGAGTTTTATTACTCTGTATTGTTAGAGGCCCTAGACTCATGACACCTAGATCTTTGGGTAGCTATTCATTATGATTCTATTTAAATAATATTCAAATAGTTGATTTTGAGCTTCGTGCTCGGGTTGAGTGGGTAAATGGTCGGGCTTGCCTAGAAGTTGTGTTGGGCGCCATCACGACCGGGTTTGGGGTTGTGACAACTAAATTAGACTCTCCTAATTATCCAAACAAGAATTAAATCTAGAAGTATTTAATTCCAAACTAATTGAATAAATAACAATAAATAATAAAATTTGGACATAGAGAAAGAGCAAATTTTTATGATATCAATGTAATAAAAATGATCTGGTGTTATTGTCTATCTAACATTCCTATTTATTCTTCAATTGAATTGACTAACTAATTTATCTAGTTTATTGGTTGACAGGGTTACTATTGCTCATAAGAATCTGTCAAGTTCTTACTCGCCTATTCAAGCTAACCTAACTCCTATATGTCTATGGAGTTAAATTTAACAAGAACGCATTTATAATTTTTGTAAATCAACCAAGCAAGACAATTAGGTATATGTCTATCCTAACTACGAATCCGTTCTTCGATGCCCATGTTTAAGAACTTGCTCTACTCAATTCTATATGCAATCTAGAATTTCCACTTTCGAGTTCAACTCTAGATTCATAAATAGTATTCAATTGGTGATTAAGCAATCAAATAATTAAGTGCAGGATTGAATAAATAAACCAATATGATAAAATAAGAAATTAAAATTAATATCTGAATAACAATAGTCATGAAATAATCACAATCCTAGAACGTGAAGTTTAGATCTACATAGACATGGTAGCAAAACATCAAATCATACAAAGAAACATAAAAAGACTAAGTTGATGGAAGAAAAGATGAAACCTGACCTCCACGGCGGCTCTATGAGCTTTCTTGGTCAAACATTGCTCTAAAAAATATTCTGATATGTATATATACCAAGTAGGATTGTGCCCAAACAATTATACTTTCTCCAATGTGAAAAATGACACTTTTCTCGGGCTTAACTAGCGCAGCTGCGGACCTGGGCACGCTAGTTGGACAACTTTCTGTCCTGGACGCGTTAAAACTAATGCGTCCGCTCTATCGCGAATGTTTCACCCTGTTCCATTTCGAATTTGGAAAAACATAAAACGTGAAATTTGTATCCCTTTGAGTTATCTTTCCAACCATATATTGTGGAGCCAAAATTGAGTTCTGAGAAAAACGTTATGTCTATTTTACTAGACGGTGCGCAATCTGTCTACTGAATTCTTCGTTTGCTCTAACTATCATCTGTTGACCCCCAAGTACGATCCCGGGTTAATTACTTGAACTTTTACTCAAAATTTAAAGCTTCAAATCACTTTAATTCATTCCATAATATGTACGAGTGAGCACGTAATTTTTGCTCTCACGACAATTACTCCCAAAGATAAAATAAAATAATTTTTGTGTTACATTTGATTTTGTGGATTTTGTGCTATCTTTCTTGAGCATTAGCATTGGTATGTGTGTGTTTATTTAGCTAGAAAATACAAAAAATATGCGTTGCATATTCAGGAATTAATTGTGCGTTCATAAGAATAACTCGGTCATAAGAATTAATCGTAAAAAACGAAAAAACAAAAACAAATGACGAAAAGTGTGCATTTTGCTTCTTTGTCATTATGTGATTTTATTTAAATGTGTAAGTTGTGTTAATTAATAGGTGTAATTTCATTTTCGTTAATTTGATTTGTTTAAAGTGGCTTTTAGTTTAATTGTGGTTGTTTAATAAAATGGCTAAAAATGCAAAGAAAACCAAGCCCAAACAAACCATTGACCCAGTCCAGAGACTTGGTCTCAGAGGCGTCAAAACGACGTCGTCCCAGGTCCTCCATCAGGACCGTTGATCAAACAGATCTAACGGTCCAGTTCAGCCCCAACATTGTTTGACACAACACCATTTCAGGTGTTTAATTTGAGCCGTCTATTTCCTTTGATCTGACAATCCCCACGCCTCCTCACAACCCGACCCGGTCCACCCCATAACCCAAAAGACCCCTCATTTCATTTTCATTACACACCTAACACTCAAAAAACCCTAAAGACCCTTTTTCTTTCAACACCCAGCCGCCACAACCCTTACACCCCACCCCCTCTTCTTATTCATTTTAACCTTCACACCACGAACCTTCCAACAACACCCGCCGGAATGCCTCCCAGGAACAACCACCAGGCAGTAATGTGGGAGCCACCCCTCCAATCCTTCGTTTTCTTCTTCCTTATTTTGTTTTTCTTTTTCTTTTTGTATATATATGTATGTACATATATATATATATATATATATATATATATATATATATATATATATATATATATATATAATGAAGCGAGCTGGTCTCATGATTATATATGCATCATTGTTGTTTCGATCCGGTTAGTCGATTTCAATTTTTGTTCTTGTCCGTACTTTGTTAGTATTTTCAGATCCAAAATTGTTGTATGTTGGCTAGATTATCTTCTTGATTTGTTGTTCATCATGATTCCAGATTATTCGTGAAATTTGTTTATTTATTTTGTTTAAGTTTCGAACATAAGAATGTATAGTTAATCACTTGGATGTTTATTTTGATTGTAGTGTTGTTAGATTTAATTTGCAGTGCAATTAATTATTGAGTTCTATTGTCACGACCCGGATTTCCCACCATCGGGGGTCATGATGGCACCTACTAATGGAAGCTAGGCAAGCCAAATATTAATTACACCTCCATTAATTACCAAATTCTTATTAAGACTTTAAAATTAAAAACATGTAAATTATAGCGGAATAATCACACTTAGCGGAAGACTTAGTCAATCTTATCAAATATGATAAAGAAAACCCAAACACGATACACTACCCAAGACTGGTGTCACAATACTCACGAACTTCTAAGAATAATACACACAATTGTATGAAAGAAATTATAAGATGTTTATCTCGAATACATGAGATAACAGAATTAAATACATAGATAGAAGAGACAACGGGTCCTGCGGACGCTTGCAAAGCTACCTCGTAGTCTCAGTAGACGGAATATCCACAATCGTGCTACTGCCGATGCTGCTGTCCGTAACCTGTATCTGTGCAAAAAGAGCGCAGAGTGTAGTATCAGCACAACCGACCCCATGTGCTGGTAAGTGTTTGGCCTATCCCGGCGAAGTAGTGACGAGACTAAGGCCAGTCACCCACATAAACATGTACAATTGAAGTATATATATATATATATATATATATATATATATATATACAATACATTTATAAGGAAAAACTCTGCTCTGAAATAACAGTCAATAACTCGTGATATCCAGAATAATCTAATCAACAGAATAAATCTTACTTTCATGTCTAAATTCCTTTTTCATTTCATATCTCGTGGTAGGCGTACCACCCGCTCCCAACTATCACAGTAATAATATCTTGTGGTAGGCGTATCACCCGCTCCCAAATATATCAATAGATTATATCTTATGGTAGGCGTACCACCCGCTCCCAAATATATCAATAGGCTACCGGCAACTATGGCCAATGCCAAGATTTAAATCACTTTGTGGTCGGCGTGCCACACGATCCCAATTCATAAATATATAAGTGGATGGCGCGCCACCCGATCCCAATTCATAAATATATATATTACCAGCAACTAGCCAATAATCTCTGCATCAACGATATTTATAATTACCGGTTTTGAACCAATAATTGATAATAATTTCAACAATTTATCTCCATTACCGGTATGACACCAATAACTCTTAATCAACAATTTATACATAACTAAATTCCTATTCCTTCAAGCTAGGATAGAATAAACACTTACCTCAAATGTTTTACGAACAATTCAATCTGTGGTAATGCCTTTTCCTTTCAAATTCGGCTCCAATCCAATCGTATCTATACACAATTGATTTAATATCATCAATACTACTCAACAAACTAATTCATAAGGCCAATTTCAACTTTTACAACATTCTACCCGGAATAGTGAATTTCGACCCCGGGCCCACATGGTCGGAACTCGGGGTTCGGACCAAAATCCGGTTACCCATCCCCCACGAGTTCAAGTATATGATTTGTTTCAAAATCGGACCTCAATTCGAGGTCCAATTTCCCAATTCATGAAAAACCCTATATTCTACCAAAAACAAGAAATTCTACCATGAAAACCTTTGATTTCTATTGAAAAACATGTTTAATGTTGTTAGGAATTGAAAGAATTAAGTAAAAAGTGACTTACAATTGTTTTGAAGAAGAGGGAGTTCGTGAAAAATCGTCAATGGGTGTTTTTGGGTTGTGAAATGTGAAAAATGAAGCTGGAAATCGGGATTTACAGGTCTCTGTGTTCGCATTTGCGAACATGGGTTCGCAATTGCGAACCCCGACCAATTTCTGGAGTTTGAAAAATAAGCTAAGGCTGGGAAGTTCTCATTTGCGAACATTTGTTCGCATTTGCGAATCCAAGGCAATTCTGGGGCCTTCGCATTTGCGAAGAATTCTTCGCATTTGCGAAGAATGGCTTAACACAGAAGGCCTCGCATTTGCGAGGTTTGGTTCACATTTGCGAACCCAAACAGTCCTGGGCGCCCTTCGCATTTGTGATAAAGGGTTCGCATTTGCGAACCCTGCCTTGATCTGTCACCGTCGCAATTGCGAAGCCAACAGCTGGGTGAAAAACCAGCAGTGCAAAAATTCAAAAATTGACCCAACGGCCTATCAAATTTTACCCGAGCCCCCCGGACTCCAAACCAAACTTGTACACAACATCAAAAACACATTACGAACTTGTTCGTGCGAGATCACATCGCCAATATCACATCGTTTTCATCAAATCAAGCCTCAAGTTCATGATTTTCATACTTTTGGTTTTCAAAACTTTCAAATTTGGAACTCAAGGTCCAAAACATATCAAACGACATCCGAATGTCACCAAACTTTACAGGAAGCGCTTAACCAATATATATGACCTGTACCGGGCGTCGGAACCAAAATACAAGCCCGATACCGGTACTTTTTAATCAAAATTCAGTTTCATTTTCCTTAAACATTTTCAGAAAACAATTTAACAGAAAAATTCTTTTACTGGGGTTCTAGACCTCGGATTTCAATTCCGGACATATGCTCAAGTTCCATATTTTTCTACGGATTTTCTGAAATAGTCAAATCACGGATCCGGGTCCGTTTACCAAAAATGTTGACCAAAGTCAACCATATCAATATTAATATCAAAATTCTTCAAGTTTTTCATATATTTCACATATTTCAACATAAAAATTTTCCAGCTTCGTGCCCGGACTGTGCACGCAAATTGAGGCAACTATAAATGAGGTTTTCAAGACATCAGAAGCTTGAAATGATTAATAAAACAAGTGATGACCCTTTAGGTCGTCACATTCTCCACCTCTAAAACAACCGTTCGTCCTCGAACGGACAAAAGAAAGAAGTACCCGAGTCAAGGAATAGATGAGGATATCGGCTCCGCATGTCAGACTCGGACTCCCAGGTCGATGCCTCAGGAGGCTGACCCCTCCACTGGACTTTCACTGAAGCAATGTCCTTTGACCTCAACTTTCTTATCTGCCTGTCCAAAATGGCCACAGGCTCCTTAACATATGATAGATCCGTGTCCAGCTGAACTGAATCGAAATCTAACACGTGCGACGGATCGCCATGATATTTTCGAAGCATGGACACATGAAACACTGGATGTACAACTAACAAGCTAGTTGGCAAGGCAAGTTTATATGCCACCTCTCCCACACGATCAAGAATCTCGAATGG
>JASVEL010012058.1:0-38576 GCA_032618575.1 Nicotiana noctiflora | reverse complement strand
CAGACCTTATAGGTACTTCCCAGTCTAAAAAAATGTAATTGAGAAGTTGGTGCAAGAGTTACTGAACCAAGGTATCATCCAATACAGCTCTAGTCCTTATGACTCTCCAATGGTGTTAGTTGGCAAAAGAGATGGGTCATGGAGACTATGTGTTGACTATAGAGCACCGAATAAGTCAACAATGAAGGACAAGTTTCCAATTCCAATTATTGAGGAACTGTTGGATGATTATGAGGGTCACAGATTTATTCCAAGCTGGACTTAAGAGCTGGATACCATCAGATAAGGATGGCCCCTACAGATGTTCCAAAAACTACTTTTAAAACCTATTCTGGCCACTATGAATACTTGGTGATGCCCTTTGGCCTCCCTAATGCACCTTCAAGTTTTTAAGGGCTAATGAATCATATTTTTCATAATCATCTTTGGAAGTTTATCCTGGTCTTCTTTGATGACATTTTGGTCTACAACAAAAGCTTGGAGGAATATTTTAACCACTTGAGGATTGCCTTTGATTTACTGGTACAACATCAACTTTTAGTGAAAAAGAGTAAATGTGTCTTTACTGTTGATAGAGTGGAGTATTTGGGGCATTACATCTTAGCAAAAGGGGTAGAGACAGACCCTAAGAAGATAGAAGCAGTGCAATCATGGCCAACACCTTCTTCTGTCAAACTACTAAGAGGTTTTCTAGGGCTGACTGGATACTACGGAAGGTTCATTAAGGGGTATGGTGTCATTAGTAAACCCCTAACTAATATACTTAAGAAAGATGGCTTTAATTGGTCTGAACAAGCCAATGAAGCCTTCAGGAAGCTCAAAATGGCACTCACCACAGCCTAGTACTGACCCTACCTAATTTTTCCTTGCCCTTTGTGGTAGAGACAGACGCTTGCAATATGGGAATAGGAGCATTTCTAATGCAAAAGGGGCAACTAATTGCTTTCCCTAGTAAAGGACTATCAACACAACATCAAACATTTTCTGTATATGATAAGGAGCTACTAGCCCTTGTCATGGCTGTGACTAAATGGTCTCAATACTTGACTGGGAGGACCTTAATTGTAAAAACAGACCAGAAGTCCTTCAAGTTCCTACTTGAACAGAAGTTGCATACAGGAACACGGTTGAAGTGGATCACAAAGATCATGTATTATGATTTTTCAATAGAATAAAAGAAGGGAAATGAGAATAAGGTTGCTGATGCCTTGTCCAGGCTACCTTTAATGGAGTTAACAGCTTTGACCTTATCCACAATGAAGATTGGTCTGTTGAACTTGATCATGTCAAGCTGGGAGAAGGATCCTTCATTGAAAGAGCTAATTCAATCTCTAATGAAGGGAGAGCATGAAGGCAAGGGGTATTCTTTCAACCATAGGCAACTAAGGAAGAATGTAAGGTTAGTGGTGGGGCCTGATAAGGAGTTGAGAAGAGAAATTCTACAACTTTGGCATAACTCACCTGTGGGGGGGTCATTCAGGCATGGAAGCCACATATAAAAGAGTAGCAGCCCTGTTCTATTGGAAAAATATGAGAGAAGATATTCAGTAGTATATCAAGTCATGTGACATCTGCTAGAGGCACAAATATGACAACTCTCCTTACCATGGATTGCTACAACCTAACAAGATACCAGATTCAGTATCCAGCAGCATAAGTAAGGATTTTATAGAAGGATTGCCAAAATCAAAGGGAAAATAAGTCTTTTGCGTAGTGGTGTATCGACTAACTAAGTATGCTAATTTCTTAGGTTTGTCCCACACATATACATCCAGTTCTCTTGCACAAGTATTTTTTGATCAAATCTATAAACTACATGGTATGCCTAGGATATCATCATAGGGACCCAATCTTCACAAGCAAAATCTGGCATGAATTGTTTACCATGTTTGGGGTCACCCCCAATACTTTCACGGCCTACCATCCTCAAACGGATGGCCAAATAGAGGTAGTTAATAGGTTCCTATAAACCTATTCCAGATGTTTCTGCTCAGATTCACAATCATATTAGTTTCAGTACTTAGCTGCAGCTGAGCTATGGTACAACACTGCCTTCCATAGTTCTATACAATGCGGTCCTTTTGAAGCTTTGTATGGAAAACCTCCCCCTCTTCACTTACCTTACATGGCTGGTGACTCTGCAATAGAGGAAGTAGATAGGAGTCTGCTTACAAGAGAGTTCAAATTGCAGCTCTCAAGTACTACTTGCAAAGGGCACGACAAAGGATGACAAAACAGGCCGATAAACATAGGTCTGATGGAGTTTTCAAAGAAGGATATTGGTTCTACTTAAAGATCAAACCCTACAGACAGGTCACTACGTCCTCCACACATTTCTCTAAACTTACAACTAAATTCTATGGCCCTTATCAGATTCTACAGAAGGTTGGACCTGTCGCATACAAACTTTCACTACCTCCTCAACTATTGCTCCACCCCACTTTTTATGTGTCACGGCTCAAGTCCTGTTATGAGTTACCAGATATTATTTCACACCCCTCTATCCTAGAACTTTCCAGCCCATATTGTCCTCAACCTGACAAAATTTTGGAGTGGCATATGATTCGGAAAGACAACAAAGTTGTAGCACAAATGTTGATTCAGTGGAATGGGTTACCACCAGAGCATGCCACATGGGAAGATTATTAGGCACTCAAGGTTCACTTTCCCACCTTCGTTCCGTGAGGACAAGCAAGATTTTAACAGGGAAGGACTAATACGAGATGAGAATAGTTGTGCTTGCGGAGCTTGTACGTGAGGCTTTAAGAAAGGAACCTTACGTTAAATTAGTTAGGAGGTCAAGTTGGTCCAAGTATTTTGTTAGTACACTTTGGTCCCTTATAAGTTTAAGTCTATAGTTTACATATTTGTAATTAGGCCTAAGAATTACTCTATGAGAATACTTTTTAGTCCACCACAGTAGTTATGGTATTTTGTCCTGTAGCAGCTGAGTGGGTGATATATACCATGTAATTATCCTTTGCCGTTATCAATAAAAATCAAGATTTCTTTTATCTTGCGCTAATTTTAGCTTAGCCGTAATTGTTTCTTTTTCTATTCTTCTCCATTCTCGCATCACAATTTATATTGACATGAACTATGGTAGTCAATAACTAAACCTGCCTCACCAATGCTATATTTATATTTTGTGCACTCTGGGTGTGGTATCAATTGGTGCGCTCCAGTTATAGGATTGAAAATACAAAAAGTCTTAAGTTCATAAGAGTCAAGGAGAAGTAGACCCTCGGATAAGCCCAAAACTTAAACGGCAACGTGTAAAATCGTCTGGGGTGAGAGGAGGTTTGGGTAGGGTTCATAGGTGGACTATTTCGGGCAAGTACCTTGAATAAATGAGTAGTGTAGAGATATTTTGATGTTGGAGCAAAGTTTGCAATAATTTAGGATCAAAAATCTTATTATAAAAACCCTTGCTTAGAATTTTACATTGAACTGCAAGCTTCAAGGACAAGTGGGATATATCATCAGGCAATTCCATAGCCCGTTTCTCATGCATGCCCTTTGATTTCTTCTTGTCTATTTCAAAGTTCACGAGCAAGGAGGACATCCTATATTTAACATAATTTCTGGCTTTCGAATTCCAAAAGGATTAGGAAATCTTATTATAAAAGCCCTTGCTTAGAATTTTACATTGAACTGCAAGCTTCAAGGGCAAGTGGGATATATCATCATGCAATTCCATAGCCTGTTTCTCATGCATGCCCTTTGATTTCTTCTTGTCTATTTCAAAGTCCACGAGCAAGGAGATATCCTATATTTAACCTAATTTCAGGCTTTCGAATTTCAAACGGATTAGAAAATCCGTATGGACAATCATCAATTAATTAATATATGGGCAAAAACCATACTAGTACTAGGGTTTAAGTTGAGAGTCATGTTACTTTATTTTACATCAGCCAACTATAGAGAGTAGAGCTTATACAATGAGAACTTTATGTACACGACTAAATCTTCATTCAATTCCATTTTCATGTATACTCACTATTGTCTATTATTGTGTTGCGAACCCCTCAATCGACGTTTCTTCTTTTTGTCTTTTTCGAGTCATAAGTAAGAAGGGCATATCTTATTATGTATGACCGGGGATAACTTTGCTTTTATTTGGGAACCCGACTCGGAGAGCTTGGGACTTAAGAGCTTGTTTGGCCAAGCTTTTGGGAGGCCAAAAGTACTTCCTTTTGTCCAAAAAATACTTTTGGAGAAGTTATGGTATTTGACTAAAATAAAAAAGTACTTCTGAGCAGCAACAGTAATATTTTTTTTGCATCTGGTAGAAACTACAAATTCTATCTTCTTCCAAAAAGCAGAAGCAAAAATAGAAAATTAATTTGTTCAAGACATTTGCAATAAATTCATATTTTCCAAATTATCCCTCGTTAATTTAATATTTTTCTTTATTTTTCCTTTTCCTTTTCCATTTCCTTTCCCCCCTTTTTTTACTATATGTTTCTTCTCTTTTTTATTTTAATCATATTTTTTTTCTTTTTCTCCTGTTCATAAGAATTGATTTTAAATGTATATTAATGATGTATTTTGACCTACTTAGATTATTATATAATCAATAAAAATAACATACATTTAATGTTATTTCTTTGAAATAATTATATTTTATATTTACTTTATGTTTTATATTTTAATTGAACTCTTTAATAATAAATGTCTAAATTTACTTAATTTTTCTAAATAATATAATCACAAATTTCGTAATCTGATATTTAAAGTGCATTTTTAAAAGATTGGTCATAGGGGTGTTCATGGTTCGATGTGGACCGATTTTTCCTTAAAAGAAAATCAAATCAAGTAAGTTGATTTTTAAATATTAGAACCAAAGCAAATCAATTAAGTTGATTTTTTCTCGATTCAGTTTATGTCGGATTTTGTCGATCTTTCGGTTTTTTTTAGTTATTTATCAATTTTTTCTTAAATATAAGACATAGTCTACCAAACACGTATTCCGGCGATCACATTTTTAACGTAACACTGTCAAATTAATTGCCCTTTGAGAAATCTATTATTTACGTAGATATATTAATGATAATTGAATCAAATAGTGATGAATAATTCAATGACTCAATTAAAAATATATTATTTTTAACACGGAATGAATTCTTACATTTAACAAAATCAAACTAGAATGTAAAGGTAAAGAATTATACTAAAAGTGCAAACTATTAACATTTACCATGAAATTTTAAAACTTTGTATAAAAATATCCTTATATATATGTGTAATAATAAATTTGAAATAGCTACACATATAGTCTTTTTCGATTTTTGTGTGATTAAAACTAAAATCAAACCAAATTTGATCGATTTTTAAAATTCAATACAAAATCAAACCAAACCAAAAAGTATCGATTTTTTTGGTCGGTTTGGTTTGATTCGATTTTTCGAGTTTTTATGAACACCCCTAATTTGCCAAACACAATAAGCTTGCAATAAGTACTACTCAAACGAATTGACCAAACACAAACTGTTATTTCGCAAAAGTATTTTTTCATAAAGCACTTTTGAACCAAAGCGCTTTTCAAAATAAGCAATTTTTGACTACTTGACCAAACAGGATCTGAAACTGTTATCCTATACTGAATGTGCATTAATTCTGAATACTTGGGGACTATTTTGAGTTAACGTCCAAACCCATTTCGGGCTTTTTCACGAATAATCAATTACTAAATTAAAAGAATCAGCCAATATATTTTGTAAAAAATGGGTGAACTAAATCAAACACTGGAAATTATCTGAACAAACAAAAAAAACAGAGACTATACAACTTTTGAAAAAAAAGGAAAAATTTTGTATGTCCAAACGGGTTCTTAGTCTTGCCAAAAAAATAATAGAAATTGAAATTGGTCAAACCCTCGTGATGACTAAATTCATATTCATAAGAAAATTGTTATTGCAGAGTTAAGGTCAAAGTGAACAGATAACAGAAATATAGATGACTCCAACCCTTCAGAAGTCAACGAGAACCATTATATGGGGGATTTAGATGTTTTATTTATTCATGGGATGTTGAACAAAATGGCTGAATTCAACTTCAAGAACCATTTCCTTAATTTCTGCGTTGGAAAATATATAAAAATTGACTATCACAACGAATAACAGACCTTATTTCTTTATGCCTGGGCAAACTCAGCCGATCAATGACGTGTATATATATATATATATATTATATATATACTTTCTAGCTTCTAAATACCATTTCCTTACTTTCTAGGTTCTAAATACTGAATTTTGTATTTTATTTTCAATAGGAACAACTAAGTTAATGTATATCTAATAAATTGGTCCAACTGTCTTAAGAATAAGGAAATAAATAAAAGCTACTGCTGATCAAAGCACGGTTAAGCTCAAACTAGATTAGTGATCACACTGTAAACATAAGGTTACTGCATTTGATCCTGAGAGATTGTTGCCAATCTTATTTTACTCATTCTGAGTAAATAAACTAAAAAAAGAAGACTGGAATGAACTTTTTACAAAAGCAGCTTCTTTCATTTTTCAACCCTTTTTTCGTCCCCTACATCATTAATTTGGAATAAGGCTTGATAAACTTGCTTTTCTCATTCTCATTAGTAATCAAATTATAAATTACAGAAAGGAATGAACTTACATATTGTATAGTTTTAGTCAACCCTTTGCCGTGCCGAGAACAACAATTTTAAGAGCTAGATATAATTGATGCATATTTTAAAGAGGGAGTTCATCAACTCAAACTTGCTAATCACACTGAAAACAAAAACTTGAGGATATTATATTATGATATCATGCTAGATTTTATTCCATACGTATCAGATGTATATCTCTCTCTATTCTTTGGTCAATATATCCATCTTCAAAACTATTTATATAACAGATTTCAACTTAGAAATTTTATTTTTTCCTCTAATCAGTAATCACCATGCAGTAATTCTACTTCACAACCCTTATAAGAAGCAAACCTAAGGTATCCGTGCTCACAAGAGACACTGATATATTCACATTTTCCTTGATATTGTTCTTCCAAATGGAACTTCCCACAAAGATTTTTAGCTTCCACACTTTCTTAGCTATCCGTGCTGTCATTCTTGTGTTGCAACTCTCACTTTCCTTTTCTTTACAGCACGCTGCCGCTGCAGCACTTAGTAATGAGACTGATAAGCTTGCCTTAACTGGCTTCAAGTCCCAAATAACTGAAGATCCATCCGGAGTTGTGGCCTCGTGGAATGAATCTGTCGACTTCTGTCAGTGGGCTGGAGTAAGATGTAGCCTTAGACATCAAAGAGTCATCAGTTTGAATCTCCAGGGTCAGAGATTGGCAGGTACAATCTCACCTCATCTTGGAAACCTTTCTTTCCTCAATTCTCTTGACCTTTCAGAAAATTCGTTACACGGTCAAATTCCTCAAGAACTCAGCAGGTTATTTAGGATTCAAAAGTTGAATCTGAGTTTCAACTTACTAGGAGGGGGAATTCCAGTTAATATTTCACATTGTGTTAACCTCAAGAGCCTTGTCTTAGAACGCAACTATCTTGTAGGACAGATTCCTTCTAATGTTGGATCACTTATAAAGCTAGTGCAACTTTATCTTAGAAATAACAATCTAACAGGAACAATTCCTACTTCTATTGGAAATCTAACATCTTTACAACAGCTGCACTTATCATATAACAATTTAGTAGGACAAGTACCTGATTCTGTTGCTCGATTGACCAAATTGAGGGAGATTGGAGTAGCAGTAAATAGACTATCAGGGGAATTTCCTGCTTCATTGTATAATTTGTCCTTTCTTGAATTAATATCAATTTCTTACAACAGCTTTGGTGGTAATCTCAGATCCGATATAGGCAACTTGTTCCCTAATCTTCAGATACTTCATTTAGCGCAGAATCACTTCACTGGTTCCATCCCATCCTCTTTAGCCAATGCTACAAAACTGCTGCAGCTTGATATTCCTCAAAATAATTTCACTGGAACCGTACCATCAAGTTTTAGTAACCTACGAAATCTGCTGTGGCTCAATGTTTTTGGTAACTCTCTTGGAAATGGTGCACCTGATGACCTCAACTTCATAGATCATCTAACCAATTGCAGCAACCTTCAATTCCTACATATCGGACTAAATCAGTTTGGAGGTATCCTTCCCAACTCCATAGTGAACCTGTCTAGCCATTTGACAAGGCTAATTATAACAGGAAATCAGATCCGAGGAACCATACCTAAAGATATCTCAAACTTGGTGAGCTTGGATTTACTCTACTTGGGTTACAACCATCTAACTGGCAGCATTCCAGATTCTGTTGGCAACCTACCAAACTTAGGAAATCTTGGTTTGGATTCAAATTCTTTGACAGGGGTAATTCCTCCTTCTATAGGCAACCTTACTAAACTTTTATATCTTTATTTGTCATATAACAAGCTAGAAGGAACCATACCTCCAACTCTAGGTAACTGTAAGCAGTTGCAATATATCCTGCTTTACAAAAACAATCTGAGTGGAGCTATACCCCAGCAACTCGCAACTCTTTCATCTCTCATACTAGTAAATGTGTCTTATAACTCCTTTACTGGTCACCTCCCAACCGATATAGGAAATTGGAGCCGCCTTATTTCTCTTGATCTTTCTCATAACAACTTTTCCGGTATAATTCCACCATCCCTCGGAAACTGCTTGGATTTGCTGGAAATCCAAATGCAGAAAAACTCCCTCCAAGGAACCATTCCTAATTTAGGCGGCTTGAAGAATCTACAGATGTTAGATCTTTCCTTGAACAACCTATCCGGGCCCATTCCTCATTCCATGGGAACTCTTACTTCCTTAATCTACATGAACCTGTCATTTAACAATCTAGAGGGTAATGTTCCGGTTACTGGACCATTTTCCAACTTAAGTGCTGTGGTATTAGTTGGGAACCGCAAGCTTTGTGGTGGGATTCAAGAACTGAATTTACCACTATGTGCTGTTCAAGAACCCCAGAGAACACGAAAGAAGCATGTACTTGCCCTCAAGTTTATTTTGGTCATTGTATTTGTTGCTTCGTTCTCAATCCTGCTGCTGGTTATTGTGTTCCTTTATCGGAGAAGAAGTTCGAAAGATCAAATAGATGATAGATCTACATCTGGAAACTTCACCAAAATTTCTTATCAGCAGCTCCTCAAAGCAACTGGTGGATTTTCTTCTGAAAATTTAATTGGCTCTGGAGGTTTCGGGACTGTTTACAAGGGAACTCTAGGCCCTAACGGAATGGTTGTTGCTGTCAAGGTACTCAATCTCCAGCAGGAAGGAGCTTCGAAAAGCTTCATAGCAGAATGCCAAGCATTGAGAAACATTAGGCACCGGAACCTTGTAAAGGTCATCACAGCCTGCTCAAGTACTGATTTCAAAGGAAATGAGTTTAAAGCTTTGGTATATCAGTACATGCCAAATGGGAGCTTGGAGGAGTGGTTACATCCAGAAGTGGAGACACCAAAGGATAGCTTGACCATTCTTCAAAGAATAAATATCGTAACTGACGTGGCTTCTGCCCTTCACTATCTTCATCATCAGTGCCAAACTTCGATAGGTCATTGCGATATAAAGCCATCAAATGTTCTTCTTGATGAAGATCTCACAGCTCATCTAGGCGATTTCGGTTTAGTGAGACTCCTTCCTGGATTTGATTCTGAAGCTAATCTTAATCAGTTTAGCTCACTTGGAGTAAAAGGAACCATTGGCTATGCAGCTCCAGGTATATATGTCTAGCAATTAGCAAAATAAAGCTACGTAAATCTGTAACTTAAGTTCGACATGAACATGTGACTAACATTAGTGGTTTTTGTCTAACATTAGTGGTTTACTTTATCGATTGCAGAATATGGCACAGGTGGTAAGGTCTCCATTTTAGGAGATGTGTACAGTTTTGGAATCCTAATATTGGAGATATTCACTGGAAGAAGACCCACAGACACTTTGTTCCAAGAGAGCTCTAGCCTCTACCACTTTGTGAAAACAGCGTTACCGGAGAGAGTTATGGAGATTCTAGACAAAACAACTCTAAATGGTGACATAAAGGGGAAAACAACCAATGGAGAAGAATATTGGGCTAATTTGGAAAGACGTCAGATTGAATGCTTGGTTGATATACTTGAGATTGGAGTTGCATGTTCAGCTGAATCCCCAAGAGATAGATTGACAATGAGGCAAGTTTACAGTCAGTTGGCACAGATCAAGGACAAATTTCTGGTAACGGAAGACAGATGAAGAGGATTGAAGCCTTAGATAACAACTGAAACTTTGAATTTACTTTTCATGCAATGCTATTTCACTATGTTATGTCAGGAATTGAAAAATTCACCATAATGGAAATTGTAAAGACAAAAAGAAATCTGCAACAAAACTAGAGCATTAGAAACTTACTTGCTTCTTCTTTCTTAAGCAAGAGAGCAAAGTTTAAGAAGTTATGTATGAGATTGGGAAGCTTCCACTTGTCTTCTTGATAGGACATATAAATCCAGAATTTTCAATCCATGGTTTGAATTCTATATTAAAGAAACGGAAGCTTTCTTCATTCTTCTTTCGAAGCAAAACTAGGAAAGTTTTGGACGTTTATGTCTTGGCTTTCTACGAAAGCAAGTATATCAATCTCGTCTTCACATCTAACTTTTCCGTACTGGCCTATATGTTATTAATATTAGTTACAAATTCACTAATTTAGGCCCTGTCTTCTTTAACATACCATAACAGCAACTAATTCACATTTGCAACTTAAACTTGACATTACAGCATAAAGGGATTGGTGCATTTGCAACTATAAAAAAAAAAGAGAGACTAAATCGGGATATTCCAATCCCAGCACCCCCTTTCCACCACACAAGGGATACTCCATCTATACAAGATTAAATATTTTATCTTGATTGCACAAACTAAGTAGACATAAGTATTTTATACTAAATATAAAAAAATAAATCATCTAGTTAACTAAATGTACTTATATTCTTAATCTGAATATAATTGTTATGAACAATGTATATAATATCGTTTTGATTTATTAATGGGTGAGGTTCATTATCAATCAACATACTTAATAAATTCGATGGCGGCAATATACATTATGTGAAATAATAGTTTATTGATGGATTTAGAGACTAATGATAACCCTTTAGAAAACTTAATAAGTTCTCATTCCATAAATCCTACAAGTGGATTTTATTTTTGATATATGAAACAAACAACATGTCTCACGGTCTCAGTATATGCTTATCCTTTGTATCCATCCATTCTCCATATGTGCAACCCAATTTAAGTTTTACATATAAGTGGGTAACTTTTACTCTACAACCTTTCCTCAACTATCTTTGGCGTTTGTCCTTGAATTTTTTTAACTTGCAAATAAAATAGTAGTAACTCACAGTTGATTCTTCGATGTATAATTCCTCTTGCACTCACAAAATACTAGCATGTCCTTTTTTAAGAAAAACATCTACTTTACCAAAATAACAAAATTAACTATCTTTTTTCCAAATATTGTCCAAACATCTTAACCTCGTCACTGCTACAGTATGTAAAAGCACAGTGGTTCTCCCATTCAGTCGACACTTAGTACAAATGATTTGAATTTGGTAATTACCAGAGGTTTAAGAGTTGCACAACATTAGGTCGTATCTGTCGATAGTTCAATAAGTAAAAGTCAATGAGGTGCTGGTTGGAGACCACTCTATGGCTGCCGCAACTAAACAAAAAATAGATGTTCTGAAGCTAAAATACAGAACTGTTATTTTCAACATGCACGTGCAGCATCAACAATCAAAAAAAAAAAAGCTCATGATCTCTTCAATCCAACTGCCTTAGCATTAGATGCAGATCTCCTCAAAATTGTTTTTTTCCTCTTAAATGCTTACAGTTTGTTTTAATGCATATACTGCTCCCAAAGAAATGCACAAGAGCAAATTGAAGATGTATGTGTGATTCCATAGGGAAGAAAGTCAAACTAAAAAACGTACCTCAATAATGCACAAAAATGACACTCCTGGAAATTTAACCCATCACCCCATATTTATCCATCTAAAAAAGAAAAGACGAGAATCGCCAAGATCTGAACCTATGTCGATGACCGACAACAACCACCAGATGGACCTGGTATGAATATATTATCTTTTCTTTTTCACGCCATTTCTCATCCCAGGTCCGAGGCATCGACCTTTGAGTAAACATCCCCACTCAAATCACAAGTGCAACCTCTTCAAAATCAGCCTTCATGAAGTGCAATCCACCCTAGGTAGCTTGGTAGTCCAGGAACAGCCTCAATTTCTGTGAAAGGAGCTCACGAGTTCCATACAGCGGTTTACTACTGATTATCCAATCCTTCTCAAGCAGCCCTGCCTTGGCACCATGCGACATCTCATCGTAGAAAGCAAAGACAATACAGTAGATGGAAGTCCTCAGGATATCAGCCATCGAATAAGCTTTTGCATAAAAAGGGGCTCCTTTTCTTTTTCCTGCAACACCTGCAGCTGAATCTCTCCTTCCTGAGTTTAATGTAGCCCACTTAATACCAGCAGGATCCATTACAGAATTCGATGATGGTAAGTTGGTTTTCTTGCCCATTAGAGTTTCAACAACCAATAAACTGGACAACAAAGTTGAGAGAACAGCCGCATTGCTCCCAGAAAGTTGAGCAACGCCAAACCTATCCTCCTTGTGTGAATGCACGGTCAGTGATGCCACAATGCGAGCACACCAGGCTAGTAGCTGCATGCATTAGTAATAACAGACCATTTCAGGATATATTAAATGACAGCAAAACTGAAGAAATTTAATTCATAAATTAAGAACAAACGACCAGAGAGAAAAATGCAGAACAATATCTAATACTAACATTCATTCATATGGAAATTAGTGATTTACCTGAAAGTCATCAAATGATTCATAAATCTTTGAATCAGCAAGCTGTTCATTTGGCGAACGCAACTGATGAGACAGTTGCAAGGAGTTATCAACTGGAGAGCTCTCCAAAACTTCACTTATGTTTCTCGTGAACTGTTCAACAGGGGTCAAGCATACAGAAATTACTCTTTTGTATGTCTCACCACTTTCCTCAAAGAAGGCAGCTCGGCGCCAAGGGTCAACATTACTCTCGCATACCATGCAAAGATCAAGGTATGCAAGATACTGCAGAAGAGATTTTGGTGTGCTCTCCTCCAATGCGGCAAGAAGCGGTTCACTTGGATTTGTCTCAGCAGCTGCAGAACCTTTTGGAGGGGCAAAGACAGACCGCTTTGTATGCAATACCTAAATAGTCAAATCAACATCACTTTTGCTTTTTATGCTATTTTCAAAATGCTACTTGAGAAAATAACCAGCTTGAAAATATACAGCTACTTGTGTGTGTGTGTGTGTGTGAGATAGAGAGAGAGAGAGAGAGAGAGAGAGAGAGAGAGAGAGAGAGACTGACTTGGTGTAAATGATGAGATAATTCCCAGGAGAGAATCGCCACAAAACTTCCGATGTAAAAGATAATCTGCTCAGTAATAAAGTTCCCTACAGGAAGTTGACCCTTAAACTCATAAGGTAGAAAAACTGCAAGGAGAGCTGAAAAGACATAACCAACAGCTGAAAGCTTTAGAGCTCTTCCAACAGCTAAAGGTAGCCCCATCTTAAAGCTGAAAAAAGGAGGACGCTGTTGACATGGAGTTGTTGTTAGTACCTCGGATTACAGAAAAAGATTCTACAAGTCACCACATCAAACTGCAATTTACATGATGGGACGTGCATATTTTATCAGACAATCTTGTTCATGCAGAGAGAAAGCAACCAAAGAGAAATCAAATTATTAGAATCATAGCAATGAGAGAAATCACAAATGGAGTTGAAAACTCTGAATTAACTGTTCCAGACTTCCAGTACGCATAGACGATTGGGTGCTTTCATGCAGAATCAGATATTTGTATACAAGGTATTTCTGGTATACACCAATAAAAGTACCTTATCCAAAAAATCCTCAACTCCCCCACCCTTTCCATATACGCACGCACACACAAAAGAAGTAAGCATCTCCTTGTCAAAAAGAAATGGCATTGTCATACTAGCTTAATGCCTCAACAAATACTGAATATGAAATAGTAACATTATTTTTTTCCTAAGATTTAAATCAAGTGAAGAAAAACAATTAAATTACAATGAGTACCACACTAATGGAAGTCCTGCCATTAAGTGACACATAATTCAGTTATATTCCATCACTTCCGCATTAAACAATAGAAAATAGCTCTATTTAACTTCTATACATGAAGCACGAGCAAGGTTTAGAAATAGTGTAAAAGGAAGTGCTTCGACTCATCAATATTTGTCTTACTCTTGTTCTAAAAAGGTCGAGGTATACTATCACCTTAGAGTTATAAGACTGTGCCTCTCCAGTGGATCATGAGCCTATTCACAGTCTATACACGACGTATAACACAGCAAAGACCAAAATAATATGCCAATGCAAATCATTTGTGATTTGACTACTGTTATTACTTAGGCTACCAGAATAATAACTTCCTCAGTATAGTACAAAGAACAATAAATAAGAGAGTGTGCAAGATATTCTAATAAAAAGTAAAGACACATTTACATGTAAACGTCAGTACATGCTCAATCAGGCAAACAACAAATTTCAACAGAGAGCAAACTGATTTTAGGTTAAAAAGCTAAAACTATGGATATCACTCAGTTAAAAGTCAATTCAACAAAAGCATATCCAATATCACAATTTATTCATGTGCGCAGGTTTGGTGAGTTAGCGTACAACTACATCGAGTACAACACTTCACAGCACAGGTTTGGTCCTCGGGACTTGGTACCTCCCGTTCTACTGTTTCTCCTTTGGTGTTAGCTAAATTGTTGTTACTTTAGCTCGCAATAGTTTGATCATTCAACTAGTGTACTTGCAGTTACGTGTTTCCTTCTAGTTTGACTCATTGTCCGTTGAGCACTAGCGAGTATTCTTTAGATTTGTCGTAGGAGTAGTGGCTGCAGTCTAGAATGATAGATTAAGGGCATGTCCGCGGGTGGGGCAGAGTGTGGGGCCGGGTTCAGGGAGTGGGACGGGAGGCAGGGGATGTATAGGGGGCAAAGGAGCATATAGGCTGAGAATCGGGAAATGGAACATATGCTCGCTAACGAGTAAGTTTATAGAGTTAGGCGAAGATCCTTCAGAAGAAGAAGATTAATATAGCGTGTGTCCAGGAGAATAGGTGGGTCGGAACGAGGGTGATAAACGCGGATGGGTATAAGTTGTGGTACTCTGGTGTCATGAGGGGTAAGAATGGAGTGGGGATCCTGGTAGATAGCCATCTTAGAGAGTCGGTGGTAGAGGTCAGACGGGTGAATGATAGACTAATGACTATTAAATTGGTAGTGGGTGAGTGTACTAGTGCATACGCGCCACAAGTAGGCTTGGATGAGGAGATTAAAAGGCGCTTTTGGGAGGGGTTAGACGACATCGTTCGTAGTATCCTGCCTTACGAGAGGTTATTCATAGAAGGAGATTTTAATGGGCATATTGGGTCGTCTGCGGGTGGTTATACGGAGGTTCATGGCGGCTTTGGTTTCGTGGAGCGAAATGGAAGGGGTACTTCGATGTTGGACTTTGCCAAGGCATTCGATCTAGCGATTGTGAACTCAAGTTTTCCGACGCGGGAGGAGCATTTGGTTACTTACCAAAGCTCGGTGGTGAAGACTCAATTGACTATCTCCTCCTCAGAAGAGGCAATAGAAAGTGGTGCGTGGATTGCAAAGTTATCCCGGGTGAGACCCTTGCAACACAACATAGACTTTTGGTGATGGACTTTGGCATTATGATAAGGAGGAAGAAGAGGTCAATACGAGGACGCCAGAGGATTAGGTGGGGCGCCTTGACTGAAGATAAAGCTCAAGAGTTGGAAGGAAAGTTATCGGAAATGGGAGCCTGGAGAAGTAGTGGGGAAGCAAACACTATGTGGTCGACGACGGCTGATTGTATAAGGAAGGCGGCGAGAGATGTGTTGGGGTTATCTTCTGGCCGCGCCGGTGGCCGTAAAGGAGACTGGTGGTGGAATGCAACTGTCCAAGGTAAAGTGGAAGCGAAGAAGGTAGCTTACCTGCGGTTAGTAGGGAGCAACGGCGAGGACGAGAAGAGAGCGAACAGGGAGAGATATAAGGTAGCTAGGAAGGAGGCGAAAATTGCAGTAATGGAGGCAGGCTAAGACGACAGCTTTTGCTCGTCTGTATGAGGAACTAGGTAACAAAGGTGGGGATAAGAAGTTATTCCGACTTGCTAAGCTGAGAGAGAGGGCAGCTCGGGATTTGGACCGGGTGGGGTGCATAAAAGATGAGGACGGCAAAGTTTGACGGGGAATGACCAGATTAAGAGGGGATGGCAGACCTATTTTCATAAACTCCTAAATGAAGAAGGGGATCAGGATATTGTACTAGATGGATTGAGGAACGTCGACATCCCCATGAATTAAGTTATTGTAAGGACATTGAGGTCGATGAGGTTATCGAGGCAACGCGTAAGATGGGGGGCAGAGCTACCGAGCCAGACGAAATTCCGGTTGAACTTTGGAGGTGTATGGGTAGAGCAGGATTGGATGGCTTACTGGTTGGTACAATGTGATATTCAAGACTAATAGGATGCCTGAAGAGTGGAGGCGGAGTACAATAGTTCCGTTGTATAAGAACAAAGGCGATATCCAGAGCTGTAACAACTATAGAGGTATCAAATTACTGAGTCATACCATGAAAGTCTGGGAGAGAGTGGTAGAGAAGAGAGTGCGAAGGACAGTGTCTATCTCATACAACCAATTCGGGTTTATGCCGGGGCAATCTACCACAGAAGCTATCCATCTTATTAGGAGGAATGGAGGATTACAGAACAGTACAGGGATAAGAAGAAGGATCTTCACATGGTATTTATTGATCTAGAGAAAGCGTACGATAGGGTTCCTAGGGAGGTCTTATGGAGTTGCTTAGAGGTTAAAGGGGTTCTGATAGCCTATATTAGGGTGATTAGAGACATGTATAAATGAGCTAAGACTCGGGTTAGGACAATAGGAGGCGATTCCGAGCATTTTCCAGTTGTTACGGGGTTGCACCAAGGGTCTGCACTCAGCCTTTTCCTATTTGCCCTGTGATGGATGCCATAACGCATCATATTCAAGGGGGGGTGCCATGGTGCATGCTATTTGCTAATGATATAGTCCTAATTGACAAAACACGACGTAGCATCAACGAAAGGCTAGAGGTTTGGAGACATGCCCTTGAGTCTAAAGGTTTCAGGTTGAGCAGGACAAAGACGGAATACCTCGAGTGCAAATTTGGGGCGGGGCCGACGGAAGCGGGAGTGGAAGTGAGGCTTGACTCTCAAATCATCCCTAAAAAGAGTAGTTTCAAGTACCTAGGGTCAATTATTCAGGGGATCAGGGAGATCGACGAGGATGTCAGACACCGTATAGGGGTGGGTTGGATGAAGTAGAGGTTAGCGACGGGAGTCCTGTGTGACAAGAAAGTTCCATCATTACTAAAAGGTAAGTTTTATAAAGCAGTGGTTAGACCTGCAATGTTGTATGGGACCGAGTGTTGGCCGATCAAAAACTCACACACCCAAAAGATGAAAGTAGCAGAGATTAGGATGTTGAGGTGGATGTGCGGGCATACAAGGATGGATAAGATTAGGAATGAAGATATTAGAGAGAAGGTGGGCGTGGCCCCATAGAGGACAAGATGCGAGAAACAAGACTCAGATGGTTCGGGCACATTCAGAGGAGGAGCACTGATGCACCAGTGAGAAGGTGTGAACGACTGACTGTGGTGGGCATGAGGAGAGGTAGAGGGAGACCTAAGTATTGGGGAAAGGTGATAAGGCATGACTTAGCGCGTCTTAGGATTACTGAGGACATGGCCCTTGATAGGGGATTGTGGAGGTCGAGCATTAAAATTGTAGGTTAGGGGGAAATTGTGGATATCCACAGCGCACTAGAGTGAGACTAGCTAGTTATGAGGTAGAGGTTACTGATCAACTACCGATAATGGGAGTTATTTGTTGGATATTAGTATACCTTTCATCTATTTCGTATTTCTTATATTTCTTATATTGCTGATATGTTATTATTTTGTGTTATGTTGTGTATTTTATGTTATTTTTAGTATGAGTTTATTGATAGTACTAACTTATCATATCTTGTTGATGTCTTGAGCCGAGGGTCTTCTGGAAACAGCATGTCTGACACTGGATAGGGGTAAGGTCTGCGTACATGTTATCCTCCCCATACCCTACTTATGGGATTATATTGGGTTGTTGTATTCATGTGCAATAAATATATTAAAACTGACGTACAGCAACAATTTCTCTACCTGGATAATCGGGAACTGCAAAACCCAGCGTTTCTTATACACATAGTGGACTGCGTAGAACATTCCAAGCTGCAAACCCCAAAACCCTAACTTTCCAATAACCAGCCGCCTAGTCTTCACTTGATCGAAAGCACCACAGCTCCAGCACAAACTAATCATAGACAAAGAAGCCGATACAGCAGACACCGCCACGAATAGCACGTAGCTAAGGGAAACCCTGGCGCGGAGCCGGAAATCGGAGGAGAGTAGCGGCTGGGAACTAGAAATGGGAACCAATATCAGCTTAACTGATCCGAGCAGAAGCTCCAAAGGAGAAGCAGCGCGATGAGGCCGAGGAGAGGAGATAATGAAAAGGGAAGTGGAGAATATGAGAAGAGAGAAGTGGAAAACTATGAAAGCGAAGAGACTGAGGAATGAGGGTTTGAAAGGGGTTGGAGTGAAGAGAGAAAGGAGTAGAGTTTTGGAAAGGAAGAAGACGGCGGTAGATTGAAGTGCTTGCCAGATTAGGAACCCTAGGAACCGGAGTTTGATGACGGCGGAGCCGCCATCTTTGTCTTTGAAGAGTGATCGCTCCACTATGGATAAAGACATTTTTCGCCGTCGGAAAGACGGCGGAGAGGAGTAGGATTTAGGGGTTTATAGGGGTGGTGGATGGTGGAGCCACGCCTAGTGTTCAGTGGTGGCGAATGAGTTCTTACTTCTTACAGCACTTGGGCGGGAACTTAAGCGACGCCGTCCCTATCTAAATTATTTTTTATTCTTCAGCAATATTTTCTTCGTTACGAAGAAAAATTCAAGACTTTTGGGTACCTACCTTTAAGTAGTCTTTGTAGATTGAAGTGGAAAACGATTTTGTTTTCTTTATTCTTTTTTTCTTCAATTGATAGCGTGTTTGGCAAAAAATTGAGCTATTTGATCAAATTTTTGGAAGAAAAAAAAGTATTTTTGAGAATAAGTAGAAAATATTATATCTCTCCAAAAGTACTTTTTTGAGAAGTATTTTAGAGAAAAATATATCTAGAAGTAGTTTTTTAAAGCTTGGTCAAACACAAATTGCTGCTCAGAAGTGTTTTTCAAACTAATTAGTCCAAACACAAACTGCTTCTCACCAAAAGTACTTTTAAGAAAAGTACTTTTAAAAAAAAATATTTCAAAAAAAAAGTTACTTTTTGTAGTTTGGCCAAATAGGCTATGAGTCCTTGGATATTATTATAAGAAAAATATTTTTAAATTTGTATTTGTGAGTATGTTGAAGTGAGGTTGTTGAAGTGAGGTTGTTGAAGCGAGGCAAAAAAATTCATTATGATAACTGAATTTGACCACTATTTCGTAAAATGTTCTCTCTTTGAAGTCTGCGTATCAAATTACTGTTCTGAAATATGTTTATTTTCTATTTCCAATTGTGTTCATTCTAGAAAATAGTGGAGTTGTTCTCCGGAGAAAATGTTAAATTCATACTTGTAATTTAACAGACCCTGAAAGACTTATTTCCATTGCCTCGTATTGATTAGCTCATCGATGCAACAGCAGGGCACGAGTTGTTAAGATTCTTGGACGCCTACTCAGGTTATAACCAAATTCTCATGGAGGAGGAGGACCAGAAAAATACTACTTTCATCACCCATCAGGGAACGTACTATTACAGAGTCATGTCATTCGGGTTGAAGAACGCAGGGGCGACCTATCAAAGGTTAGTCACCAAGAAGTTCAAGGACTAACTCGGCAAAATAATGGAAGTTTATATAGACATATATGTTAGTAAAATCAAAAAGGAATGAGGACCATATCAACCACCCGAAAGAGGCCTTCAGTATACTAAGGCAATCCGGTATGAAGCTATGCCCCGAAAAATGTGCCTTTGGCATAACTTCGGGCAAGTTCCTCGATTTTATGGTATCAAAAAGAGGCATCAAGGTCAACCCTGACCAAATCAAAGCCATTGAGGGAATACCTAAAGTATTAACCAGCATGAAGTAGGCGCAAAAACTGACAGGCCGTATAGACACCCTGTCAAGGTTCATCTCACGATCCTCCGATAGGCGCCACAAATTCTTTGACGTGTTCAAAAAGGACAACGGGCTCCAGTGGAGTTCATAATGCATCAAGGCCTTAAGAGAACTAAAGGTATACTTGTCCTCGCCCCTACTACTAGCCAAAGCAGCGAACGTCTCTTGATATACTTGACCGTGTCAGAGGTTGCAGTAAGTGCAGTACTGGTCCATGAAAAAAATATACGCAATCTCCAATTTATTACATCACCAAAATCCTGGTCGACGCCGAAATAAGGCACCCCTACCTCGAAAAATTGTCTTTTGGCATTGGTCGTAACTTCACGAAAGTTTAGACCCTACTTTCAATGTCACCCCATATTGGTGGTGACGACTTTCCCCACAAGGAGCATTCTATATAAACCCAAACTGTCAGGGAAATTGGTCAAGTGGACCATAGAATTGAGCGAGCATGTAACATACCAGCCGCGAACATCGATAAAATCGCAGGTACTCACCGACTTTGTCGTCGATTTCGGTGCCAATTTAATGCCCCATGTCCAACAGGAAACTACGTGTGCCTCTCCTATGCTATCTGAACTATAGGTCATATACACCGATGGTGCATCCAACGCATCAGGATCAGGACTAGGACTCGTAGTCAAGGTCTCAACAAGCGAACCATCTGCCAATCCATACGGTGTCCCGATATGACTAACAATAAGGCCGAGTATGAGGCCGTAATTGCAAGACTAAAGTTGGCTCTCAAATAAGGAGCACAATGAGTCGTCCTCATATGCGACTCACAACTCGTCGTCAACCAAGTCACAGGGACTTTCCAAATCGAAGAGCAGAGGCTACAAAAGTACCAGGCACAAATTCATAAACTGCTACCTGATGGATATAAATTATTCATGTAAGTTCATATGTAAATAATAAGTTTAAATAAAATATGAATTATAATATCATATCCTCACATATTTTCTAATAATTCTTGTAAGAAAAGAAATTATGAAAAAGACAAGAGAATGAAGCAAAGCCACAGTTGAACACATCGTCGTCATATTCACAAATGTGAAATATACATATGAGTTCACGGAAAGAGATAATTAAAGATGAAAAGGAGTATAGTTGTATATGTGGAATCTATATACGCAAAGGTCGCATTCGCATACATGGAACCTACATTTACAAGTCTAGGTCATGAAGTCAAGAATGGAAGCAAAAGAGCCATAGATGCATGCATGGAATCTACATTTGCAAAAGTCACATTCGCATACATGGAACTTACATTTGCAAGTCTAAGTCATGAAGTCGAGAATGGAAGCAAAAGAGTCATAGATGCATGCGTGGAATATATATTTGCAAAGGTCTCACACACATGGAACATACATATGCAATACTAACTCATGAAGTCAAGAGTGAAGCACAAGTGTCATATTTGCATGTATTGAATCTACCTACACAAAGGTCACTTTGCATACATGTAAGCTACATTTACAAGACTTACTCATGAAGTCAAAGTGAAGCACAAGTGTCATAGTTGCATATATAGAATCTACGTACACAAAGGTCACTTTGCATACATGAATTTCACATTCGCAAAAGTGAAAAATGACAAAATCTATTCATCTTTTTCTATAAATAGCAAGCTCTCTCTGTATAAGGATATAAAATCTTAGGAAGACAATAACTAGTGTTGGTCTTCTTTCTTTATAGTATAAATATTTTCTTAGTCTTTTAAATATTTCTAGTCTTCTAAATATCCTTTTTAGCTTTTCTTACTCCATAGTGGAGTAATCTCTTTTCATTGAAATAGTTTATGAAGCTTGATATATTTTATAATACTATCTCAGTTTTTAAAACTTTTTATTTACATTTCATACGGTGCTGCTAAAATAATAGTTTTTAATTACTCTATCATCACATCTACATATTTTATCTCTAAGTTATTTATATATTAATTTTGTAATTCTCGTGGAGCAAAATTAATATATAATAACTTGAATAAAATAGTAGTGTAAAAATAATTTTTCAGTAAACTATTATTTCAAGTCAGTAATCTTGCTCGCCTCGGTTTTAATTATAACAGAGGAATTGTGATAGGCAAGATTATTGATCCTTTGTACAAATATTCTCATGGAGTTTTTACTTTCTTTTAGCATAATTCAAACAAGAAAAATATTTCGGTTTAAACGTCACTAGTCTTAAATTGATTAATTAACACAATTCTCACGAAGTGTTATTAATTAGTTATTTCTTAGTGAGAAAAATATAATTATATTAGAAATAGGCAATTATTCTTTAGAGAAATAAATGTAGAAATTGAGATTTTATTATAGTAATATTATCAAGTGAATTAAATGATTTTCAACTCCTTTTTAATTTATAAATCTTCCAAAAATATTTTGTTTTGTTTAAGTAGTTAACAAGTTTTAAACCTCACTCACTTTTCATCAATTTGATTCTTTCAAATAGTAGTTAAAATATTACAAGTTTGTATCATAGATTATTCAGTCTCTGTGGGGCGATATCTTAAACTATATTAGAATATGATAGAGTACGAGAAGAAAATTCCAATATATATTGGCCTTGTCACTACCAGAATTCGACGAATGTCAACTCGACCAGATACCTCGAGCACAAAACATCGCGGCAGACGGCCTCGGCAAGTTAGCAGTGGCCACAAAAAACATTACAAAAGAAATATGGCCACCCTCCTCCACTCGTTCACAGACCAACTTGAGGTACATTGTGTAAATTTGACTTGGGATTAGCGCAACCGTATTATAACATATTTGCAAGGGGAGTACTCACATTAGACAAAAAGGAAGCCAAAAAGCTTCGAATGCAGGCGGCCGGGTACAACATCATATACCACGACCTATACAAAAGGTCACATTTTGGAGGTCCCTTAGCGAAATGCCTAGGGCCAAACCAAACAAGACGCATCATTGAGGAGGTACACGAAGGCCACTGCGGTGCCTATACCAGCAACTGAGACCTCGTCAGATGCCTCATTCTAGCGGGTTATTATTGGCCCACAATGAATAAGGAAGTCGCCGACTACGTCAAAAAGTGCGAGTAGTGCCAGATATACACTCCTATGATACACCAAGTAGGCGAGCACCTCCACTCGGTTAAATCGCCATGGCTTTTCATCAAATGAGGAATGAACATTGTCGGACCCCTTCCAGAAGTAATATACGATTTCTTTTTGTTTTAGATGACTATTTTTCAAGTGGGTAGAAGCAGGTACGTTCGCCCAAATACGCGTACATGAAGTTATCACATTCATATGGAGAAACATCATATGCAGTTTCAGCATCCCCAAAGAAATCAGTTGTGACAACGGACCCCAATTCACCTAAAAAAAGACCGCAATTTTTCAAAAAAATGGTACATCAAGTGAATACTCTCTACGCCATATCACCCTGACGGTAATGGCCAGGACGAATCCTCCAACGAGATAATACTAAACATCTCGAGAGAAAAACTTGAGGACGCCAATGGACTATGGCCAGAACTGCTATTAGAGGTATTGCGACATATCGCACCACGCCAAAAATAGGCACAGAAAAATGCCATATTCACTAGTCTATAGGACTGATGCCATGATACCAGTCGAGGTCAGGGAACCTAGTTTGAGATACTATAATGACAGCGGACCAAGCAACAACGAGAACATAAAACAAGGCCTCGACGAAGCAGAGGAGCGAGGAGACATGACTAACATAAGAATGATATCTTAAAAACAACAAGAAGAACAGTACAATAACAAAAAATCCAAAGTACAACCACTCAAAGTTGGAGACTATATACTCAAGGCCAACATAAGTGATCAAAGATTCAAGAGATGGTAAACTAGGAACTAATTGGGACGGCCGGACGGGCCCTACAAAATCACAGCAACAACAATCAAAGGATTATTCCAACTCGAACAATGGAGGGAAAACTACTACAAAAAGAATCGGAACATCGCCCATGTCAAATACTTCAACTTCAGAAAATGGACACCCTCCAAGTCATACTCTTTTTCCCACGCTCGGGTCCCAATTGGTTTTTCTCAGAGAGGTTTTAAATGAGGCGAGGAAGGGGGCATCTCGAAGTTCAAGTGTAATTCATCGCCCCGCCTACCGACTACTTCTCCAGGTCGAACGATGAAGTGACTAGGTACACTGGCACTCCTCCAATATATGTATGGAACAAACAGATATGTAATATTCTCCAATGAATGAAATAAACCAAGATCTTTGCACTCTACCAAGTCACTTTACATTTTACATTCGACCTCGCTCAAATTGTTTTACATTCGACCTCGCTCGGATTACCTCACATTCGACCTCACTCGAATTACCTCACATTCAACCTCGCTCAAATTACCTCACATTCAACCTCACTCGAATTGTTTGATGTTCGACCTCATCAAACCTCTCATCCAATCTAAATTAAATCTCAGGTTAGTCTATGTTCGAATCAACCAATATCACCGAGATACAAATATCACCTCGCTCGAATTTTTTTACATTCGACCTCGCTCGAATTACCTCACATTCGACCTCGCTCGAATTACCTCACATTCATCCTCGATCGAATTACTTCACATTCAACCTCACTCGAATTATTCCATGTTCGACCTCATCAAACCTCTCATCCGATCTAAATCAAACCTCTGGTCAGTCTATGTTTGACTCAACCAATATCACCGAGATACAAATAGTCAAACAATCAGACACATAGCAAAAAGAAAAGAGAAGAAGAAAAGAGAACGAGAATCAAGAAATACATAGCTAAAAGGGAATTGTTCCATTTAAACTATCTAATTACAATAACTATTACAATGGGCTCAAAGACACCCTCACAAAAATAACAAAGCAAAACAAAAACTAAGTACAACAGCTTCACGCCACATCATCCCCATCGGCGTACTCATCATCGTACCAAGGATCAAAGGCGAGCTTATTTGTGGCATCATCATCCTCATCCCTGCCCGGCGTACCAGGGTCATAACCACAAGCTTCACCGGCTGCAAGTGCCTTGAAATGGATGCCCTCAAGCTCTGCTTCAAAAACTTTCCCGACAACCTTCAAAGATTTATACACGTCAAGTTGAAACTCGGCATGAACCCATATCTCAAACAACTCCAGCGGCACACCGGGATCGGCAGACGCATGAGATATGGACGGCTGTGACTGTCGTCGTGCATCCTCAGCATTCAAGACAACGACCTGCTCGTTTAAACCAGACAACTCCACCTCCAAACCATGGATCTGTTCTTCTAACCTCAAGACAACGACCTGCTCGTTTAAACCAGACAACTCCACCTCCAAACCATGGATCTGTTCTTCTAACCTCGCCACATTAGGAACCGATGTCTCTACCTTATTAGCCCACTCGGACCTACAAACGAGGAGGGTATTTTATAGGGCCGCCACTTCAGCCATAACGGCTAGTCTGCCTTTCTCGGCACGACTCAAATCTTTGACCTTGGCACTCAGCTCACCCCTTAGATCGATGGCCCTTGCCTCCCTCTGCCCAAGTTCAGCCATTAAGGATGCCAACTACATTTGAAAGGTAGCGTTCTCATCCATCACTCCCTTGCTCACCTCGAGCTCGTCCTCTTTGGCCTTTAGAGTTGCCTCAAGCTCGCTGCACCTACCAATGACTCTCATAAGATCATTGTCCCTCTCCCTTAGCTCTTCATCTTTTTATGTCAGCTCATCATCTTAATGTTTAATCCCATTACGAAGCGATTGAATTCGCCATCCTGGCTAAGGAAGTCGGCTAGAGTTCAGGGAGGTCATCTTCTTAAAAATGGTCGTCCTTCGTTCCTCTCGTCGGTCACGCTCGATCCATGATAAAAGTCTGACAAGCAAAAATAGAGGAGTTAGTGTGAGCAAATTACACATATAAAACAAATACTAACATTAAAAAAAGAGCACTTACTCACAGAGCCATGTCGTATATACCAAGCGACAGATCCGCATTGTTCATCGCCTATAACACCATATTCTCAGAAGTCGTGCACAAGGGAGCAAAGGCTGGAACCACCCGTTCTGAGTTGGCCAAAAGGTCATAGTCCATGGGAATGACTATATGTCGATTAGGACCCTCCATCCTTATCTCGATATGAATGTTCCTCTCCAGGAAGGCCTGTACCTCCTCAGGGTCGATATCCGAGCCAGAGTCGTAGTCGCCCGCAGGGACCGCTCTACTTCCCCCGGCCACCAATGATGCGCCACCTTCTGTCGCGCGTATAAGCTCTTCGCTACCACGAACCCCCTCAACTCTATAAGGCCTCCTCTCCATAACGACATCTGCCGTGAAAACGGTCTTTACATTTGGTGTAAGCGCAGATTTCGCTTCCAAAGTGATGATTTTTTTCGGTTCGACATCAACGGCAATGGCCTTCTCGGTTTCCACCCTTCACCTTTTTCTCAACGGTGACTAGTCGTCATTAGATGGCTCGTCCATAAGATGATAGATGGGCTGGGAAGAGATCTCATCCCGCACGACAACAGTTTGAGGGGCAGAGTCCCTCATCGGTGGAACTTGAGTCTGACTTCCTCGAGCGGACTCAGCTAAGGCAAATTGCATTCTAGCCGACGCGATAGCTTGGTGAAATGCAGGCACTAGAGCCTTCTACTTGGAAACTCGCCATCCTGGCCCCAAAGGGAAGTCGCATAAAAAACCAATAGTAAATAACAATAAGCTAAAGTAGAAATGACACTTACTGGACGAGATCTTGGGTCCAAAACACTTGTGAAAGGACGCCCAATCACGAATTCCCACGGTGTAGGGTAACACGCGAGCCACCCAATTTTCAATATCGAAGACAGGAGAAGGTGCACGCCTCTTAGCTGAAAAACAAGGAAGCCGCAAGTGATCCAAAAATGAAATAATGAAAGAAAATAACGAACATACAGTAAAATACTTGCGATTATAGTTCTATTGCTCAGGAAACCCAACCAGGCCCGCTACTAGGTGCACAATCTTGATGAAGAAGTACTTATGCTAGAACTGCCGATTCATTTTATCATCCATACCGACCACCAACCTCTAGTCCCACAATGTTGTAGGTGTATCAAAGTACCTCTACAAAAGCTAGGCAAAAATAAATACAACAGGTGGAACACGTCGACATCACAGTCGGCCAACTCTGCATACTTTGCCAGCATCAAGAAAACTTTATACAAACAAGGCGAGAGTTGTGCCGGGCAGACATTGTAAAATTGGCAAAACTCCTCTGCTACCGCTAGCTGGAGGAGAGGAAGAGAATAACCAATTAAGGACGGATAGACGCAGAAAGAACAATATCCGGGCCGATGAACCTCCACAATATCGCTTCTGGTCAAAACAATTTCGACGTGGGGAGGAATGCAATATGTAGATCGGAGGTCGGCTATGTAAGGTTGTCCCGTCTCAGAAAGCTTTTGAGCAGGAGTAGGTTCCTTTGAGGAGTCATGTCTAACCAAAGGGTTCTTGGGGACTATCTCTTCCGCATTGGGGAAGCTTTCCTCTTATTCAACCATGAATTCCTCATCACCGGGAGGAAGGGCCACCGATAATGGAGTTGAATTGGAAACCTCATCATGAATATGAATGGATTTTGACATATCTCCGTAGTGACACGTATGCAACAAAGTTTGAAGAAGAAGATAACTGGGTAAGAAAGAAGGGACTAGAACTGAAGAGGTTGCGAGTGGAATTGAAAGCAGAAATCGGAAAAGATATCAAAGAAGAATAGTACCTATGCGAAGTGACAAAGTGAGAAATGATAAAAACTTTCAATAAATGGGACCTCCCTACCTATTTATAGGGTTGGGTGGCACAATAATCGAAGCAAAAGACCGTCAGTGGCACCAAAATCAAAGCGGTAGAAGCACAGACCGTTAGAGAAGAAAGATGCGTAATGATGACACACGTGTTCATGACGTCACCCCACGTTGGCCACACCAGTTGTAGCCCCGCTGGCCACGCCATTTCTTCGACCTCGGTCGAGTCGACTCGATTAACATGACCAAATCCGCTTATCGAGGATATACAAGATCACGACCTCAACAAGTGGAGGGACTAACTGTATGAGTCTAAATTTAGATGTCTTGGTAAGTGCTGACAAATAGGTCGAGGACAGAGTCGACCACGACACTATGGCGAGGAGTCATCTCAAGAAGAACTATTAACGAGGTTAAGTAAATGGAGCAAGAAGGTTGGGTAGGATAGCTTAACAATAGGCATCAAGAATATTCCATTGGATATTCCTTACGTTGTACTTTTTAGGATTTCTTAGAGTTATCCCTTATAAATAGAACGAGATAAAGAATAAAAAGGGATCTTCACTTTTCTTGATAAGATCATTTTGTAAAGAGTTGACTAAGAAGAATATACAAAGATTGTCTTGTTCAATGATTATTTGGCCCCAACATACGTTATTCAATCTTTGTTTGCTAGATGCAAAAATTCCTTATCCATCCTCACTTTTTATTATTCCACGTGATGTCAGAAGAAAGAGTCATCCATATCATCTAACATTTGGGTGATAAATTCTCTCTTATTATATTTATTGCCATTATCTATATTTATTGCATGTTCATGTTATAATATTTATTGATAATCATTGAGTAGACATCCGCTATACAATATTTTCAAATGTTGTTCATCCCGTCAATATTCCCTAATATTAAATCTAAAATTTATTATTTTTAATTAGGATTCACCCTCTATTTCATCATTTATTAGTTTAACAAAAAGCTTAACACTTTTTGGGTCCAACACCCTTATTAGCAAATGAGATTTTTCCATACCTATACATAACTAGAAACTTTATTACCAAAAACGTCCATATATTTTAACAGCATATCGTCGGCAAGTCTGAAAATTCAAGATTTCAAAAGGATATGCATATAGGTGCATAAGCATCAATGGACAGTAGCTGGCAAACTTCAAAGTTGAACAAACTTTTTCTTTCTTATAATCATTAACTAGTAATTATACCCGCGCGATGCGCGATCAATATTAAAAAAAAATTAATTATAATTATTCTCGTTTGATACTATTAGATCGTATTGCTTTAATAAATTTCAATTGTCATTTTATTTGTCAATACGATATACCCAACCCTTATCGATATTTTAGTAATTAATTTTTTTTAATTTTTAATAAATAATTTTTTGTTATTAACTAATTATGTCATATGGTTTTTATCTAGGCTACCACTTGTAATGCGGTGCCTTTTTCTTTGGTTTTTAATAATATATGGATAGATTATTAGCTACTTGTTTAATATTTTTGTCTGCTATTTTTTTATAATATAATAAGAGATATATATATTTTATTACCCTTGAAAATATTTTTTTTTAAATTTTATTATATTATCATCCATTTTAATGAATAGATACTTTTTTCATAAAATAAAAAAGAATTTAAAAAATAAAATAAAGAAATTAACTAACCTAAACCAACTCTCCCCCATGTTTTAGTAATTAATTTAGGCAGTTATTTTTTTTTTTAATTTTCAATAGATAATTTCTTTGTTATTGACTAATTATTCCATAAGGTTTTTTTAGGCTACCACTTGGCATAAGGAGAGGATTTTATTCTCTCCTTTTAATAATATATAGAAGATATATAGAATATAGAATATTAGAAAGATACTACTCCACTATTTGAATCAATTATTTTTATTGATTTATTTTTGTTTTTTATTTTAAAACAATTATAAACTCCAACTTGAAACTATTCCCCAATTTGAAATGGTAATTTTTATTTTTTAAATTTATTTTTTTAATTTAAAACTCCAATATGGCTTTTATTTATACTTTCACTTGGTTTAAGGAAATGGCTTTATCCTCTCCTTTTAATAATATATAGATATAGATTTAAATTCAAAAAGAATAACCAATAACTAATTTAATAATTAACTATGCCACATGGATTTTCTGAAGCTGCCACGTGGCTTAATGAGAGGGATATTTCTCTCCTTTTAATAATATATAGATATAGATATAGATATAGATATATTTTTATTTTTATATAGTTTTTTATTATAGTTAATTAATATAAGATATCTATATTTATTAATGTAATTAAAGTAGTTATTTTTGTATTAACAATGCCACTTGGCTTTTTGTGATTATGCCACTTGTCATAATAATATGCTTTTTTTAATTAATATTTTCATTTTTTACTGTAGCTAATTTATGTTTTTTTTTCTATTTTAAAATAACGTTAAAATATCAACTATAAATTACTCCTTAATTTGAATGGGTAGTTATTTTTTTTAATATAGCTAATTATAATATATTTATATTTATTAATTCAAAAAGAGTAACTAATTAATTCAAAATTTAAAAAAACAATTAGTTAAAAGGTAGTTATTTTTGTTTTAACAATGCCACTTGTCTTTTTGTGATTATGCCACTTGTCATAATAATATGCTTTTGTCTTTGGCTTTTAATTATATATAGATAATTGACAGTTTAACACAAACTAAAGATCTTAGATGTATGTGTAGATCGTGCCATCGGTACTACTGCTCAACATTGCAGATAAGAGTATCGTATATATTTGTGATGTCTGCAATGTAATAATGAACAACGACAATAAATTACTTAGAGTTTTTTCAAATGCCTCCACTGTTAGTGATTTCGAAACTGAAGGGATCGAGCATCTAAATAGTTGATTTAACCAAATTCAACATATTGACATAAAATATACATATACATATTTACATTATTATTTCTATCCAGTTAAATATAACTATAATATCATACAACTTGAATATAATTTTTATTTAAATTTTGTACAATATGTCTTTTGTATATTTTGTATCTCATGTTTACATAGTAAGAATAAATTTCATACAACTAATTACATATTATACAACTTATCTACAACTTACATACATTATTTCTACCCTACAATATCATACCACGCAAATACAATTTTTACATAAATTTTATACAATATATCTTTTGTATATTTTGTATTTGATTTATACATACTAAAAAAGAATTTCATACAACTAATTATATATTATACAACTTGTCTATAACTTTCTATAACTTTCATACATTATTTCTACCCAGTTATATATAACTACAATATCATACCATGTAATTACAATTTTTATACGAATATTGTACAACTTTTATACAATATTTAAATAAAAATTATATATATATAAACAACATAATATAAATTTTCTACAACAGTACTACAACTTCGTAAGTATAATATACGTCATGCCGTCTTCTTCTTCGAATTTCAATCTAAAATTCAGCCAAAAATCAAGTTTAATCTTCGCCAAAACACCCTTAAAATTGAGACATATACTCAAAACTATATTCTCAATTATTTGCAATAACACCCAATCCAAACAGATAATGATTTTTGAAAACCCAAATTCGAATTCAAAGCTTCAAAGCTTTTTAATTGTTGTCAATGGTAGAATTGCTACTCTCTTTTCCTTTCCTTTACTTTCGTGGAAGGGATTGAGATATAATGAGATGTAGAGAGAGAAAGAGCGCAAGAGAGAGAGAGAGAGAGTACATGAGGAAGAAAATAAGGATGAGAAATAATTGATTCCTAATATAAAAGGATACCCATTTAATTTCTAAAATGTATATAATTGATAAATTTGTATATAGGAAATAATCAAATTGAAACTTGAGTAGAATGAGTAATAAAATTTCCAAAAATCCCTTAGCAAATTGATAACTAATGCGGACGACGAAATTACCAGAATGCACGCATAATTTTGTGCCGACTTTTTATTGCTTTATTTACTACGTAGTAAAAGTTAATCGTAATTCTTATGCCGCTTCTTACTACAGTTTCGCTGCTCTTATTGAAAAAAAAAAAAAATGCTCCGTCTCAACTTTTTAATCACGAAACATCATTTACTTCCAGAATAATATCCCATGTAGTCATCTAATATTTTCTTCGAAGTTGTTCATATATTGAGAGAACTTTATTTTTGCATTAAAACAGCTTAAGATAAATAAAAATAAACGCCTACTAATGAGAAAAAGAAAAGAAACTATCCCTTCACGTTTCCTCTCCTCAATCCTCTGCGCAGAATCTAACTTCAGCTTTGTCAGACTCACAATTAGAGAGCAATAAAACAAGAAACATACTGTTCAGCGGCCACTCATGACACCCTTGAAGTTAACAAGAACCAAGGCAGCAGAAAAAATCAAAACAATCTACAAGGGAATCCCATAGTTTTGACGCCTATAACAGGTATATGAGTTTCATGGTATTAATATGCACTAGAAGACAGTCTGCAGTTTAGTATGAGGAAACTATCAAAATTCGAGGGAGTTTCACTTCAACATTCATCCCAAATGACTTACAAGCAGGAGATTAAGATACCTTCAGGCAAATATGAATAAATATAGAGCTTTGAGCCTATTAAAGACACAAATACAAGAAATGGATTGTGCATAGGCAACCTGTGCCCAAAATATTTTGCATAACAACTACAAAAAGAACCAAGACCTCCTAAGCTATATTAACATAACAGTTTTCTAGTAACTTGACAATGTATGCTTACTACAATCTAGTTCCCACTCATACCAAATGGGAAAAATTCAAATATGACAGGTTGGCTTGGGAGAGCAAATCAAGAAGAATGTACACATGAATTTTCAAAATTTGACCACTGTACGGAGGTTGTTAGGTCAGTCAAGCTCATCAACAACAGGATCTTTGCGCTGCAATGTTTAATCAAAAAGAACAGTCATACGAATGTCATAAACAAAATAGTTCTGACTACAAAGTAAGAATCAATAGTCTTGTTTCAATAAGCACTTGTTCTATATGAAGTAGATAAATCAACTATTCAGAAAGAGCAATAAGACAACTGCCTTGTATATCACAACAAATGGCAACTCGGGAAACACTGCTCTTACAAGGTCAACATAGAAAAAATGACTATATTGTAATGAAGAATGTAGACGTCTAAAAAGCATAGAACTAAGAAACCCCTCGTTGTCATAGAACTGAGAAAACCTTTATCATTAGATCATTTGTCTGTCCACTTCATTTTCATAATGTTTCACAAGGGGCACAGCTAAAGGAGTTTGACTTGCATATTGCTCCCTCTGTCCCATAAAATATGAACTAATTTGACATGTATGGTAAAGAAAAATATTTATATAACTTACTATATTGATAAAGAAATGTTTAGTATATTATTTTGAAATGCAAAATTAAGGGGTAACGGTTGCTAGTTATTAGCTGAAGTTAGAAACAGCACTTTAATAACAAAACTTTCCATTAGTTTGAATTGTTGGAGCATGAAAGACTTGCCATATAATGGAGAAGCAAGTTTTTCAATCTGAAAGGGAAGTAGGTCCATATTGCTGTGATAGAAGAAACATATTGATATTCTCGTTACAAGAATATCAAGGTAGTTGGAGAAGAGTCAGCTTGAAAGAAGATACACATCATGTTATTGCTCAAACATAGATACCAAATAGAATCTGAATACTTGAAATTTGTGAAACACTTAAGGCAAAGTTGCAGATTAATGTTAAAGAAGTTATCGGCATATTAAACCTTTGAGCAGAGTTGCAGTTTACCGCCTCATATATGCTAACATAGTTTTCAGTATACATGACGAGAGTTCATTATGAAGTGTAAAGAGCAGCTGGGCTAGAGGACCATTTTGGTGATAGTGAAGAGCTTGGGAAATTTATTGTGTTGAAGCAAAGGACTATATGCTGATGTAGTAGCTTACCTTTCGCTTGCTGATATAAGGCTGTAATTGCACCATACTCTGGGACTGCCTTTCAACCTTAGCAGATTTGTTATTCTCCACCTGAAATTCTTTTCTGGATTCCTTCCTAGTACCTGATTGCCAAACTCTGCCAAAATTTGGGAGCCAATTCACATCGTAATTGGAAGTCACAAGCTCCCCTTTACTCTCCAACTCCATCTCAGCTTTTCTTCTCTCTGCCCAAGCAGCACCAACCCGATTCGGGTTTAGTTTCGACTTCTTATTGGGAGGGGGAAGGTCACTCCCTCTGGGATTTGATATAAAATCTAGCTGACTTTTCTCAGTCTCATTGAACCATGGAGGAGGTGCACCAGAATGAACATTGCCAATGGAATTTTCTTGAAATGTCAAAGATATCTGTGTAATGTTTGGAGGACCTGAAGAAGGAGAAATTTTCATTCTTCAACTATAGAATAGGTGAAGAGACACCAATAACACAAACAAAGCACCACAGTAACCAACCCAGAAACATATTAGACGTCCAACACAATCTCAAGGATAAGGCAGCTCAGAAACATCACTAAACAAATAGTCTCAACTAAAGTGTATGAAATGAAAATTATGCAGATAGTAGAGAGATCAATACCTAGAGAACTTTTCTTCCCCTTCGTCATTCTCCCATCCGAGGTTACCTGACACATCAACCAGAAGGAAATTTACATGATGAGGAAAAACTTCTAACAAGAAATTTTGGACATCCATACTGGGTAGAACCGGTAAAGAACACTAAGACCAGCAACAGAGCAGACTGCCTGCAGAGACAGAGAAAACAGAAAATACAAGTAGCAAATATTTCTTGTTAAATAGACTTACAGAACCACCATTAAGACATTGGTGAGAAGTTGTTGCGTCACGAAACCTTGAGTAATTTTGGCCATCTGTGCAACAAGAAGTTTACAAGATCACTTACAGTCGGCAAGCAAAACATGCATTCAGAGAAACATCACATCACCATATGAAAAGAGAAAACTATGAGGCACTAACTTGCCACGCCATTGGAGGAACAGGCATCTTCATCAAACTTTCCACCCATGCACGTACCAAGCAAATTAGGGTCATTTGTAACACTACCCATTTCGTTTTCAGATATCTGAGATCTCTCATTGGTATAATTTTGTAAAGGTACAACACTATTAGAAACATCAAGGTTAAGAGCATGAATATTATCTTTGTCAAAACAATTTAGATAGTCAGAGTTTGTTTTATTTTGGATATCATTCGAGGGTCCAATTAACGTTGCACGAGATCCTCCATCAAGAGCTCCATTCTTCAATAGATTGCACTTCTTCTCCCACTGCATATATGAATGCAAAAATGACTTCATCAAGGTTCAAAATGATGGGAAATCAAGTGTCTAAACAAAGTATAAGTCTAAGATGATAGATAAATGAGTATATATATCCAACTTGACATGCGAGTATTACATTCAGCAACTCTGGGAAATCCTAACATTCACCTCTTGCATCTAAAAAATCAGAAATTTCATCTAAAAGATGGCATTTCTCAAAAGGAAATTCTATTGTCTATTAATAATGTCAATCACCATAATATAACTAAAAACCACAGGAATCAACCACATCCTAACATCCCAATCTTGAGGGGGAAATTTGATAAGTGTACAAAGAAAAGGTTTACCGCTGAAGGGAAAAACCTAGCGCAAGATTAGTAGAAATTCTCATGATGCATGGCATAATATAATAAAGAAACAAGAATGTAATTTTAAGTATAGACAAAAAAATGACTGTGACGTGCTCGAATAAAATTGGTATCTGAAAGAATGACATTTAATTCTCAATAAATTTTATCAGCTCAAATAATATACAACATTTCTACTAAGAGAAAAAACATTAGCTGAATTCAACTAGCTCCAATTTAAGGTATAGTTGCAAACTGCATATATTTTGAGGTAAGAAGATAAATGTGAAATATATCAACAGTACCTTGGTAAAGTCAGCCTCATTAATCCTCAAGTTATCAACCTTGTCCATTCCACCACCATATTTCCATAGAAACCCTTTCACTTTCTTCATATGATCCGCACTAGCCAAATGCCTAATTGCATTGTCGCTATATCCAACAACAACAAAATCTAAAAAGGAACATATAACTTAAGTAATCAGAAAAGCAGCAGCAATTAGTCGTTGAGTACCTAGAGAAGAAGCTGTCCAGTTCAAGAATATCACACTCGCAGAAGAGGCACCATAGGCGATTGAGCGAGGCGTGCTCTGGGCGGAGAGGGATAGGGTTTCTGAGGAAGAATCGAATATCGGAAAGCTTCGACTGGAAGCGGGAGAGAGTTGCGGCAAGCGATTTTTTGTGGTTAGGGAGGAAATTATGGCGGCGTTCTTGATTATGATTCAGCTTGCAAACTACACACAATTCGAACTTTTTATCGTTGCTCATGTTTCTTCGTTGCAGTGTAATTTGTTGCTAGATTTGAATAGGCAGGCGCCCGTATAACCTGTTGTGAGCTATGACCCGAATTGCCACACTCCGTACCCGCTTCAGCTGCCGGCTTTTTTAATTTTTGTGGGACAATTTAGTGTAAAATTTACGTTTCTTTTTTATTTTTATTTTAAACTGAATGGACTAAGCCACTAAGGCATAACGAGGCTAATGTTCCACTAATGTCTGATTACCACCACAAATGCGGTTAGATGGGTCTATATTTGCTTTTTTTTGTCACATTTTTACTTGTAATTACTTTACAAAAAAAATTACAAGCGTACTTACTTTTTCGCGTAACTTCAGTATATGGGTTTGAAGTAGCAAAGATAATCACACAAACTTCATCATTTTAGTAGACAAGCCTGAAGTAGCAAAAATTGTTGAACCAATTGTACCGAAGTTCTGCTGAACTTAAGCATTCTAGTGTTGAAGTTTTGTTCTCTATTTGCTTAAGTTTTTATTTGTAATTGATGAACTTAAGCATTTTAGTACCTAGACTTTTGTGATGCTGAAGTTATTTAGTTCATTTGTAAAAACTTCAGCACTAAATAAGCTAGAATTTTTTTTATCTTGCATTCATTAGTTTTGTCATTAAGCTTTTTCAAAAACTTATGTAGAAGATGCTAAAGTTATTTAGAGCTCGTCTGGATTGGCTTTTTTAATTGCTTTTAAGCCAAAATTTTAAGCCATTTTTTAGTATTTGGATAAAGTAAAAAAGTACTTTTAAGCATATGCTTTTAAGCTAAAATGATAAAAATAAGCCAAAAGTCATAAGTTATAATTTCAAATTTATTGCTTAAAAACTATTTTGGCTTAAAAGTCATTTAAAACAAGCCCTCCAAACTGGCTCTTAGTTCATTTGTAAAAACTTCAGCTCTAAATAAGCTGAAGTTTTTAGAGCTGATGTCTTTTGTCATGGATTCATTAGTTTTGTCATAAAGTTTTTTCAAAAAACTTCAGCGGAAGATAATGAAGTTATTTAGTTCAAAACTTCAGCACTATACTAGCAGAAGTTTTTGAAAAAGCTTTCTAACATACTAGATAGATAATCACCTTATTATTTCATCGTGTGTTACTACTATATAATAATTAGATTGTCAATAGTATCTAAATCATAAATTTCAAAAACAATAAACGTGAAAAGAATAAAATTATCATGAAAAGAATCACCAAGTGTGACCTTCAACTTTTCGTACGTGAAATTATTCACAAATTATTGTCTACTAACTTACATAATTATTTATAATTTATTTTCAAATAACCTGATAAACATACATATGACAATCATCCCATGAACTGAAGTTTCATAGCAACACCAACAATATTAAAAGAAAGAAAGAAGAAGAAGAAAACGAATGAGGAGGAGAAAGGGGGTTGAAGTTGTTTAAAAACAGAGTACAAATTAAAACTTATTAATAAAATGAAAATATAAGTTAAATGAGAACGACCAAATAAAACGCCTTGTACAATTGCTAAGTAATCTTTTATTTTTATATTACAGGCATTGAGTTTGAGCTGGGACTGAAATCGCCTTTGTTTAAAGTGTTTTACCTTTCAAAAGATTTTTAATTTAAATTTAAAACTTTAATTTATATACACTTATACAATGCCACTTTGTAGTACAATTTTACCTATTATAACATTTTATTCTTGGTAACTTACTGTTATTTATTCACATGTCTTTGAACAATTAGAGTACATACTACGATTACTATTTTTATTTCCTATGTGATAGTTTGCAAATTTTCAAATTAAGTTAAAACCAAATATTAATTTCAGTTTTGATATTCTAAAAATGTATGTCTTCTGAATTACCCGGATTTTGTTTTTCCTTTTTTGGATCCGTTTATATTGCAATAACTTTTTTCTTTGGATCCATGAATATTTTGCAGTAACTTTATCTACAAAAGGATGTGTTTCTGTTTAACCCAAATAGATTTTTCAGTCAAAGTTAATATCTAGAAAAAATTGGGTTACTAATAACCAAAATAATTGACAAAGAAAAT
>JASVEL010012057.1:0-25406 GCA_032618575.1 Nicotiana noctiflora | reverse complement strand
ATGAAATATATTGATAATTACTCCCAAAGTTGTGGTTTAGAGCCTTGAAAATAAAATAAAGAATGATTGCATAAATTTCAATGATTATCCTATGATATTACAATGAGGTTTCAATCCTTATATAAGAGCATACAATTATAACGATTTTCTTAATCACTGATGGCATTAATTGCCTTGATTACCCGATACTATATACAATTGTAAAGGAAGTTTTTATAGCTAAAGATTTTCCGTAACAATATCGATTTCCCTTCCTTATTTATGACAGGTTCATGCATCTTTCCTTTTTAACGTTCTTTATTCATTCCTCTCTTATTTTTCTTTTTATGCCGTCAGATTCGACTTTTTTCTCAGTGTAATCTAGAGGGTGTTCCTCTCGTGCCATTTTTGTATTCGTTAACTTGTCTAACTAAGAATACCACTTGTTGCTATATTGATGGTCCACATACCATGCTCTGTCACTTTGATAATAGTCCATGTGTCATACTTTTTTTCCACTAATACATTTCCTTTTCCAACTTGATCTATAGTAATTTCCTTTTCCAATTTGGTCTAGAGTAATTTGTCCATAAATATCACATCTATAGAGCTCAAGGCAAGGCACGACACTTGAATATGAAATTGAATAAAGATTTAGTTATAGATATAATCTCCAGCTTGCCTGTGAAGCTTGCAAATTTTTCAAAGTTATGCTTCGAGTTGGTTTCAAGATCATTTATAAACTACTCATCTACTCATATGGAATATGGAATATTTTTCGCAAAATCCCCATGAACAGTGACGGATGCAGCTTATAAACTATGGTTCAATTGAACCCATAACTTTCGACGTGGAGTTAAAATTTGTATGTAAAAATTCATTAAAATTGTAAAAGTAGTAGATATGTACCCATAAATTTAAAAATACAATGAGTTCAATGTTAAAAATCTTAACACTAAACCCATAAAATTTTAATCATGGATCCACCTCTGCCCATAAACCTTGGACGAGCAACAAACTTCACCCCTTGATATTTGACTTTTGGCCTCTTGCAACGGTCTCCTTTTCCTTCATGAAGTTACGGTTGTCTGTCTTTTAATTTCAATCCTATAATCGGGATGCACCAATTGATAGCTAGCATATCCAGAGCCTAAAAAATATTTTAGAACGATTGCTGGTAGTACAAGATTAGTTGTTGTGATTATCCTAGTTCAAATCGATATAAGTTGGTAACTATTGGGAAAATGGACGAAGATGACGGGTATAAATTTCACTTTTATGCATAAGAAGAACCTGGAGTGTGGCATGAATTCCAATTTAGAATAAAGTTGTACGATGCTTCCTTTGTCAGCCAACCTATTTACGTGCAAGATTGCTTACATTGGCTCAGAGATGACGGGTGTATAATGTATTGTCACTTTTGATACAAAAAGGAGGACAAGCTAGAGTTATTAATCATCCAGAGGTAATCAAATTTTACGTCAAGGATCCCTTGTTCGGCGCCATAATTTCATTCCGATTTGGTGCGTGTTTGCGTTTGGCACAAGGTGTATGTTCCCTTGTTTGCGTCTTCGGATAGTTCATAGTTATTTTTCCTTATGATTGTGGAAGCAGTAATTATATAGTTTCACATACCAAAGATCAATAATGTCTAAAGAAAGTTAAGTGGATTAGTTATATTGCCAATTGAGAAATATTTATTAGTAATTATTGATTATAAGAAAATTACTAATAACTTTGTATCTAAGAAAAGCTAAAAAAAAAATTCAAATAAATAAATAAATAAATAATTTAAAAAATTAAGGTCCCCTCATAAAGTTTGGCTTTAGGCCACAAAATTCGTCGGGCCGCCCCTGCAACATTAGCCAATGTTCCTAAGACACTACTTTGTATGGTCCACTCTAGACATCTCCCAAGGATTACTACTACCTCTGGTGCACAATAAGTGACAAATTTGCTTTTAGCACATCCGTTAGTAAATACTAAATTTTATACAAAAATATCTACTATGACTAAATTACCCCTAATTAATTATTTAATGTGAAGAGTAAACAAATTTTTTAGGGATATGTACATAGGTATTATTTTGTAAAAATAAATTAAATTTTTTCTTGATTACATAACTGGACACTTATTTTGAACCAAAAAAAAATTAGTCACTTATTATGAACACGAGGGAGTACAGCCTTAGATGAGCGCATATATCTTATCTATATCTATATATAATACTATAAAGATAGGCATAAATAAGGTGATGTGGCACCTATCTATAGCATCCATTCATATTTATTTTTTATCTCTTTTTTTGGACTCTTTCCCTCTTTTACTTATTTATTAATATTAATAAAATAAAAATGACAAAAGTGAAATAAGAAAAAGAGATGAGGTTTCAGTTATGAAGAGATTTTTATGGATATAAAGAGAGTGCTATTATTAGTTTATAACATATCAATTATGAATAACATTATTTTGAGCTTCTAATGTTTCTTTTATAATTAAATTACCTTAAGCATCAACAAATGTATTGTATTGTGTATTATGTATGATGATAGTGGGAAACTAAAAGACAAGGTATATTGTATGTATAAATTTCTAGGAATTTATTACTTCATATCCTTGCCATGAATATTAACGAGAAAATTAGCTATGAGATCGGTCTTCCAACAATTGAGAAGGCTAGGTTAGCTCATAAAATTGAATTTGTAGAAGTCCGTGCACTTCCCTTTCATGACTAAATAATCGTAGAGTACGTATCAATTTCTTATTAAAGAAGATGTCAAATGAATAAGTTGAATTTACCTATGAGTATTTATTTCTTATGAGTTATTTTTATTAATAGGGTAAGACTACACAACAAAGGAATTGAATGGGCCAGCTAAGCATATATAGAATCATTTTTCCTCTTTGTTTTCTTAATCTTTCCTATATGAGTCTATGATATTTCTTTTATGAACTATCTTAAGGCCTTTAAATTTAATTGTTTCACATTTTGATGATAAAAATATCTCTCTCTCTCTCTCTCTCTATATATATATATATATATATATATATATAAAGAATAGGCAAGATAATTTGGCACCTTTCTTTGGCCAAGGATCCTATGGAGTATCTTTTTTCTCCTTTTCTTGTAAAAGGAAAATGTTTACCAACGTCTGTGTTTCAAAAAAGCCGGTTACCTTTCCACCTTTCATAAATTTAATGTTTAACAATGATTGTGTTATAAAAATGGTCGTTACTTTGCTTCGACACTTTCACATCCGTTATTTATGAGAAACAACAATAAATATTAAAGATGCACACCCTATACATATAAGGTCCTTCAACATTTTTCAAAATCAATATTGTTAATTTGATGAATAGTATTCTTGAAAAGAGAGTGAAAACCTTTTACTATTATAATGTCCGGTAAGTTTTTTTCATTAACTTTAAGTTATGTGTATGGGGTCGAAATGGATGTAACTGATAAGGGCCGAGTATATCTCTCCCCATGCCTATGCGGCATCGAGGGTACGACCCTCACTCACGTCCTTAACAACAAAGGTGTGGCATCAACTTGCATACGCAGGCGCCCCTTTCCCTCCCATCTTTACATTTTAATGACGTCAGCAGCCCCTCGACGAATTGTACCTTTAGCGAGAAAACCTTTCCTCTATATAAAGATGAGTTTTCCTTATTGTAAAGGAGAAGTGTTACTTTTCTAATAAGACAACTTCTGATTACTCTCTCTATTTATCCTCTCAGTAATAATCATCGATAACATTCATAACTTCGTCATTTCTGCTAAGATTCATAATATAAAAGATATAGATCCTTCTCCGGGGTTTATTATATTTGATTACGATTTACCCCTTTCTCACATTTTTGATTGTTCATAACTCATAAAGTAATCGGTAAATTTTGAGTCAAACAATTTGGCGCCGTGGGGATTTCGAGAATTAAACCTATAGTATACACCCAAAGATCATATAATCACATCATCCATATTACCACGAAAATCCAGAAATGGCCGAAAACAACACCAGATCCTAAGCTATAATGGGGGTTACAGCCAATCTCCTGAGCTCTCTGAATGAGGTCGGCGATGACGCTATCACCAACACTACCCCCGATACCGCACCAGAGATAGAAGCTTCACCTTCCCCATCCGGGAATCTTGCGACCTTGCAGGACAATGAAGAAGAAGCACCCCCGATAGTTAGGAAATTACTGGAAGAATGGTTGATGAGTACCCTGAGCGGCTTAGTGGAAAAATCACCATAGGGTCACACTAAAGCAATACCAACAACGAGTACCGCTACTATAACGGACGAATAAGAAGAAGCGCAAACAAACAACTAACCCATCGAAATACAAACCCATGACGGCACGCTGGCATCCATCATGAGAAAATGGAAGAAATGGAGAGCGAAAATAAGGCTCTCCGCGAACAAATGAAAGAGCATCAGGATAGGGTTGACAAGATCCCCGGAGAACCTAAACTACTACCTAAACGCGACGTGGGAAGGTTCATGGAACAACCATACTCCTAGGAAGCCTCCCCTACTCCATCCCAAAGACTTTCAAGATGCCCCCTTACTTGAGGGTGTATGATTGAACCACTGATCCCGAGGATTACCTTATCCATTAAGTTACCGCTGTAAAAGGTAACGACCTGTCAAAAGAGCAGGTACCATTCGTACTATTGAAGAAATTTGGCGAGACGCTGACCGGAGGAGCCCTAATATGGTACTCCCAACTGCCTGCTAAAGCAATTTCAACCTTCGAAGAAATGGCAGACAAGTTCGTCACCGCACATGTTGGCGCAAAGAAGGCGGAGGCAAGGGTGAACGACATCTTCGCTGTCAGGCAAACCACGAGCGAGGGCCTTAGGGACTTCCTCGCTAGATTCAACAGGGTAAGGATGAGCCTGCCAAATGTGTCGGAAGGCATGGCGGTCGCTGCCTTCTAGAACGGACTCAGCGGGGACGGCTCCATAGCAACCAAGAAGCTACTGAACCGGCTCATGAAATATCCTCCCACAACTTGGGACGAGATATACAACGCCTACTGCATCGAGGTACAAGTGAACGAAGAAAATCTCAACGGGCCGACCCGACGGTTAACAACCATACAATCAGACACAAGGAAAGATCGACGTCATGAAGGACGCCGAGAACATCCCCTTGCCCCAATAAGGGACGACATCAGCCATACATGAGGTCTCCCCATCCGCCTCCTCGACATACAGACGCACTACAAAGACATCTCGCCCCACTCAGGAGCGAAAGAGGTATGCCCCATTTGCTTTCATCACATAACTTTTGTGTCTCTCCTTCAGAGATAATGTACGCACTAGAAAAGCTTGGCACCAAGGTACAGTGGCCTCAGAAAATGATGTTAGACCCCGCCACGAGGAAATCAAACGTCCTGTGCGAATTTCACCAAGAGCGATGACACAGGACCGAAGATTGCATAGGCCTGCGACAGGAAGTCTTCAGAATGCTAAACCGGGGATATCTAAAGGACCTGCTTAGCGACAAAGGAAAAGACAATTTCGTGCGCGGGCGAGAACAATCCCGCGGGCCACTAAATCCACCTTCCCTGACACGAACAGTAAACATGATCGTCGGAGACGGCACCGACATTGCTATCAACCATGTCAAATTCGCCAACACACAGAGGCTGAAATGAACTATCTCCCACAAACGGTATGATGACTTCGAAAGGGAGTATCACATTCGATAAGTCTGATGTCGACGGTTTGTGTTTTCCCCATTATGATGCTTTAGTTATTACTTTATATATTATTGATACGGATATCAGGCGATTCATTATCAATGATGGAAGCGGCGCCTGTATCATCCATCCAAGAGTCCTTTCACAGATGGGACTTGAGGATAGGATAATACCCCGTTGTATAACACTAACCGGTTTTAACAATGCAGTGGAACGTATATCAGGAGAAGTGATCTTGCCCGTCCTCGCGGGAGGAGTTACATTGGGAACAACCTTTCACGTGATGGACCAAGAAACGATATACAATGTTATCATCGGGCGCACATGGATACATGCCATGCAAGAAGTCCCCTCAAGTTTGTACCAGGTGGTCAAGTTCCCTACCCTCTAGGGGATATTCAGCATCAAAGGGGAGCCGCATACCGCACAAGAGTATTACAAGATAACACAGGATTGCGCCCACACCCGACAACTAAGAGGAGCAAGCGCAGTAGCAATTAGCCATATCGGGGACCAAAATTGACTCGATGACTGATACCATCAGAGACCCAGACATTGTGGAGGCCTGCAAAGCGATGATCGAATACCTCGATTCAATTCAGCTGGATAGCCACAACCCCAAAAAGAAGGCCTACATCAGCCACGGGCTCACCGACCCAAGTAAGTATCGTGAATTTTTAACTAATCATGCAGACCTATTCCCTTTTTCCCATGCAGACATGCCAGGGATCTCGCCGGATATCACTACCTATAAACTAAACGTCGACTCACTGCATTCACCGGTGCGACAAATCAGAAGAAAATTCAACACTACAATTAACGAGGCAGTCTGCGAAGAAGTGGACAAATTGCTCGCCAACAGCTCTATCAGAGAGTCAAAATACCCGCAGTGGGTCGCCAACGTAGTAATGGTTAAAAAGAAGAACGGGAAATGGAGAATGTGTGTGGACTTTACCGACCTGAACAAGGCATGCCCCAAGGACTCCTTTCCCCTCCCACACATCGACCAGCTGATCGACGCCGCCGCCGGACATGAACTGCTAAGTTTTTTGGACGCATATTCTGGTTATAATCAAATCCTAATGGCTGAAGAAGACTAAGAGAAGACCATGTTCATCGCCCATCAGGGGACCTTTTGTTACAAAGTGATGTCCTTTGGGCTCAAAACAACGGGGGCCACATATCAAAGACTAGTAACCAAAATTTTCAAAGATCAGCTCGGCAGAACCATGGAGGTTTACATCGATGACATGCTAGTGAAGTCCGCTAAAAAGGAAGATTTGCAAGAGGACTTGGAAATACTAAAAAGGTATGAGATGAAACTAAATCCCGAGAAATACGCCTTTGGCGTGGCGTCAAGAAAGTTTTTAGGATTTCTCGTATCCCAAAGAAGTATCGAAGTCAAACCTGACCAAATCAAAGTGATCGCTTCGATACCCGAAGTGCTAAACAATAAAAGGCAGGTCCAGAAATTGACAGGTCGGATAGTTGCCCTCTCTCGATTCATCTCTCGATCCTCAGATAGATGCCATAAATTCTTCAACGTCCTAAGAAAATACAGCAGATTCCACCGGAACAAAGAATGTGTCAAAGCATTGCAAGAGCTGAAAGCGTATCTGTCGTCACCACCACTATTGTCGAAGGCGGAACCGGGCGAACCCTTACTGACATATCTGGCCGTATCAGAAGTCGCCATCAACGCAGTGTTGGTTCGTGAAGTAAAAGGTACGCAATCACCTATCTATTACATTCGCAAAACCCTAGTGGACGCCGAGACACGGTATCCATACCTCGAAAAACTAGCTTTGGCAGTGGTCACGGCTTCAAGGAAACTGAGACCCTATTTCCAATGCCACCCTATTAAAGTAGTGACCATGTTCCCCTTGAGGGGCATCTTGCACAAGCCCTAGCTATGGGGCCGGCTCGCTAGATGGGCCTTAGAGATTAGCGAGTATGATATCATATATATCCCTAGAACCACCATCAAGTCACAAGTCCTTGCTGACTTCGTGGCTGACTTCAGTGCCAAAGCATTGCCAGAGGTAGAAAAGGAGGCCCTGCGTTCCACCCCAAATACCGACCTCTGGACCCTCTGTACATATGGGGCCGCAAATGCCTCGGGATCGGGACTAGGACTCGTCCTCGAAGTCCCCACAGGTGAAATCATTCCCCAGTCTATACGATGCCCCGAGATGACTAACAACAAGACAGAATAAGAAACCGTTATTACAGGTATAAAATTAGCCATCAGATACGGGGCCTGCCGGCTCGTTTTGCACTACGACTCTCAACTATTGGTAAATCAAGTCACCGGGACTTACCGGATCAAGGAACAAAGGTTCAGAAGTATCAAGCGGAAATCAACAGGTTGATGACATAGTTCGATGAATGCCGCTTCGAACAAGTTCCCAGAGCACACAACGCCAAAGCAGACGGCCTGGCTAAGCTGGTTGTGGCCACCAGAAGCCTAAGTAAAGAGATCATCGTCACTCTCCTTCACTCGGCAATCGATCACATAGAGGTACTCTCCCTACATTTAACTTAGGACTGGCACAACCAATTTCTATCATATTTACAGGACGGAACCCTGCCGCCCGACAAGAAGGAGGCAAAAAAGCTCTGTATGTAGGCGACAAGATACTGCATAATAAAAAATGACCTCTACAAGAGGAACTTTGGAGGACCCCTAGCCAAATGCCTAGGCCCCAATCAGACAACGCGCGTACTAGAGGAAGTTCACGAAGGCCATTGTGGCACCCACACGGGCAATCGAGCACTAGTACGTTGCCTAGTACGAGATGGGTATTACTGGCCTCTATGAAAAAAGATGCCGCGTAGTACGTTTGCCGATGTGAAAAGTGTCAGAAGTTCGCCCCCTTAATACACCAACCAGGAGAACCCCTCTATTCGGTCACTTTGCCATGGCCCTTCATCAAATGGGGAATGGATATAATCGGACCGCTACATGCCGGACGAGGAAAGGTACGTTTTTTTATTAGTTTTAACTAACTATTTCTCCAAGTGGGTAGAAGCAGGTGCCTACGCCCAAATTCGCGAGCAAGAGGTCATCACCTTCATCTGGAAGAATATCATATGCCATTTAGGCATCCCTAGAGAAATCACTTGTGACAATGGGCGACAGTTCACTGGACAGAAAATAACCGATTTCTTCGACAAATGGCATATCAAAAGAATACTCTCAATACCATATCATCATGCTGCCAACGACCAGGCAGAGTCGTCCAAAAAAACCATATTGAATATATTGAAGAAGAAGCTCGAAGACGCCAAAGGACTGTGGCCCGAGCTACTACTAGAGGTACTATGGGCACACAGAACCACCCCCAAGTTGTCCACAAGAGAAACGCCTTACTCGTTGGTCTACGGGTCTAACGCCATCATACTAGTCGAAGTAGGCGAGACGAGTTTAATGTACTCACACACAAGCGGAGAAGATAATGATACGAATCGACTCCAAGACCTTTATGAAGCCGAAGAAAGAAGAGAAATGGCCCACATTAGGCTGGTAGCCCAGAAACAGCAAATCGAAAGATACTACAACAAGAAAGCAAAAATTCGACCGCTCAAAGTAGGCGACTACGTACTAAAAGCCAAGACACTAGCATCCAAAGACCCCAGCGAAGGAAAATTGGGAACCAATCGGGACGGACCCTACAAAATCACCGCAACAGCGGATAAAGGCTCATTTCGACTAGATACCATGAAAGGGAAAATGCTCCAAAACAACTAGAGCATCTCTCACCTCAAGTATTTCCATTTCTAAAAGTGTATCCCCCGAGTCGTACTCTTTTCCACTCATCCGAGTTTTGTCCCAATCGGGTTTTCTCTGAGAGGTTTTTAACGAGGTGACGAAGGAGATGCTCGAAAATGCTTATGAGGCTAATCTGACGCGCCAGTCATTCTGCCAATCAACACAAAAAGCGTATCACAGGGACTAAGGCTACGGCCATCTCTAATGTATGAAAGTCTACGGCCATCTCCAATGTATAAAAGGCTAAGGCCGCCCACAGTATACAAAGAGGCTACGACCATCTATAAACGCATCAAAGGCTAAGGCCGCCCACGGTATACAAAGAGGCTACGACCATCAATAAACACATAAAAGGCTAACGCCGCCCACAGCGTACAAAGAGGCTACAACCATCTATAAATGCATAAAAGGCTAAGGCCGCCCACAACGTACAAAAAGGCTACGACCATCCATAAACGCATAAAAGGCTAAGGCAGCCCATGGTATACAAAGAGGCTACGACCATCCATAAACGCATAAAAAGCTAAGGCTGCCCACAATGTACAAAGAGGCTACAACCATCTATAGCACGTAAAAGGCTATGGCAGTCTACAACATACAAAGAGACTACGGTCATCCATAATGCGTAAAAAGATAAGGCCAATATCGGAACAATTGACTCAATTCGACCAACCCGACACGATCAAAACCAAGGGAAAGACAACAGCCGCCTTAAAGAAAACAAGCGGCTAAGGCCAGAGTCGAGTCAGCCTAACTACGACAAATTAGCTCGACAAAAATTGACACCATTCAATAAGTATGCAAGATAAAAAGTACGGAAAGAAGATGTGAACGCAAAGATATATATGTACGATTTCCATTTACTCCAAAAATTACATGTACAAATCATTTTCAAGAGTCACGTCTCTTCGAATATAAAATCAAAACAAAAATACCGCCCAACTACCACCTTGCTCATCGCCACCACCCTGGTCTTCACCACCTTCCGGTGCACCAGCCATTCTATCACCACGCTCATCGCCACCCTTGGCCCGGAACAACAAAGAAATCCAGGACCCTATGCCCAATTGATTCACGTCCGCAAAAGTATATCCCGCCGGGCCCGAGGAGTCAGGGTTATACCAGCAAGCTTCCCGGGCGACCCTAACCAGACGACGCTGATCTTCAACTTCCATCTCAGTAGCCCTGCCAACGGCCCACAACTCTTCAAAAATTGTCCGCCTAGCCTCAGCGTACACCCACATATCATGCGCTTCACGGGACACATCGTCGGTAAGACCGACCGCTATCACCTGCTGAAAAGTGTCATCTTCAGCTGCTTTGGCACTGAGCTCGGTGGTTAAGGCGTTAACTTTAGCATGCAATTCAGCAGCCTCCGCCATCGCCCCATGGCCGATCTCCAACTCATCCTCCTTCAGTTGAAGAAGATTCTCCAACTTAGTATTTCGAGCCACAACAGCCATTAAGTCTGCATCCACCCGCTCGAACTAAGTCGTACGCTCTCGTAGTTGATTCTCTGCCTGCTCCAAACCTTCGCGAAACACGCGAAATTATAGGTCCTAGGCATAGAGGTCCGCCAGCATTTTGTGCCTCGAACTAAGCCGTACGCTCTCGTAGTTGATTCTCTGCCTGCTCCAAACCCTCGCGAAACACGCGAAATTATGGGTCCTAGGCATAGAGGTCCGCCAGCATTTTGTGCTTGTTTCGGACCTCCCCGTATTTCCTCATCGCCCTCCTAAGGGTGTCATTCCTTCTTTGATCATGCCGGGCCCTCTTTACTTCCAAAATGAGGGTCTAAAAAAAAGAAGAGGAACAAAACCCAAGTCAAGATAAGCCTAAAGGACTATAGTAAAATAACAAGAAATAACGACAAAGCTTACTTACAAAGCTGCGCTGGCGACTCGGCAGGATAAGCCCCTGTCGCTGACGTCTTTCAAAGTCTTAGTCTCGGTGGCCGCACACAGCAAGGTCATGTCCGCTATGGCCTGCTCACTATCCAGCAACAGGTTATACCCCATTGGGATCACAATCCGACGGTTAGGCCCCGTCATCGCCATGTCCACTTGAGCATAATCCCCTCGCAGTACGTCCGCTGACGTGGGAGCTCGCCCAAAATCTGTTCCTTCCCCACCAGCAGCCGTCTCGGTGACAGCCGGTATATCTCCTCCTTCGACTTGTGGGGAAGCAGTATCGACTACGACTTCCATCAGAAGAATAACGTCGCCCATAATAATCGACCTCGACTCAGGATGGCGGATAATTGCCCTCCTACGCTCCACGGCTATACCTTTGCCAAGAAGCAATCAGCGCCTTTTTCGCTTCAGCGGCTCGTCGCCTTTGGAAGCCTCCTCTTCGGTAGGAGGAAATGGAGGCGAAGGGGTCTTCTTATCCACAGGTTCAACTACCGGCTCGACTACGGGTCGAGTAGTCTCAGGAGCGTCCTCAATAGATGGCTCCCAAATTGTATCCTCGCCCTCAAAACGAACAACGTCAGAAACATCCTCACTAGATGCCTCCACAGCCGCACGCACGCCCTCAGGAACCTCCCCATCTATATGCTCTTGAACTACGTGCTCATAGTCGGAGTCCACCAACGAGAAAGCTGCAGCATGACGTCTTCTCCTACTTCGTGGGACACTCCGGGCTACCAAAACATTAACCAAAGAAAGGTACGTCAAAAAGCGTGACACCAAAGAGTAAAATCGCCACCAAAAGCTGATGCAATACCTGGAAGACCGTACTTCATGGTAAACGCCTCCCACATTGCACTCTTCCGCGAGTGGGATCAGTCTCCCCACCAATGCCCTTATATCTAGCACGGATCGGGGTGTAGATGCCCTGGCTGCAGAAATGGAAACATAGGAGAGGTCATAAAAGTTGAACATGCACAAATGACTGAAAACATTGAGTGTATGAAATGAGACTTATGTTCATGATTCCACACTTCAGGAAACCATTCGGGGGCCGCCACCAAATCTGAAGTTTAGACAAAGAAAAACTTCAACCAAAATTGACGGTTAGGCTTATCGTCCGTTTCGACGACCAAACCCTTTGTTCCGCGGTTCTTTAGCTGCAACATCGTCCCCCTCATGAACCTAGGACTGAACATTTATAGCAGATGGTGCATCGTAACATCGTGTCCGGCCCTCTCAGCGTAAGTCGTCAGTATACGACATATCTTCCACGTGTAGGGAGTAAGTTGGGCCAGACACACATTGTAGAATCTACAGAATTCCTCCGCTAATAGGTACATGAGGAAACCACACCCAATCATGAAGGGATATTCTTAAAAAGCACAGAACCCCGGCCTGGGCACATTGGCGAAATCCTCTTTGGCCACTACCATATCTATCGTGTCCGGAATCTGGCAGGAGACATGCAAGTCATCCAGTTGCGATTCAGAGAACTTAGATTTTTCCTATGAAGGAGCTATGCACCGTGAGGGAAAATCCCTTCGAACATATAGTTCTCGGGGAAGCACATTATCAATAGAAAGAGGAACAAGAGGCCTTCGGGCCTTTTCCCCACCCTTCGAAGACGGGGGAACCCTAGAAATGGGCTCATCCCCATTCCCTTCACGTTGCCGACCATGTTTTGCCATAGTCAGTCTTTGACCAGAGAATAGACGCGTCAACGACTGGTAAAACTATAAAGTGAACTCAAAAAGTCAAACACAAATTTACTGAAGGTCCCTGTAAAAAATGAGGATATGAAAAACTTTTCTGAGAAGTCTAAAAGATAGTGAAAATTGAAACCTCATCCTCTTTATAGTACCTCAATACACGGGATTCGAAGAGGTGAGTGTCAGAAAAGGGGAGGGAAACCGAAACGTCAAATCGCCCCCGACCTGTTTTGGGAGCAGTTGTAATTGTGACGCATGCCGTCGGTGACGTCAATTCAAAATGTAGGCCACATGCCAATACATGAACGACGCCATGGAGAATCAACTTTTCTGCCCGTTGTAGACGTATGCCGAATACATCTCCAATAGGCGGAGGAACTAACTGTATGGGCTCGAATTGGATGTAGTTGATAAGGGCCGAGTACATCTCCCTCCACGCCTACGCGGCATCGAGGGCACAACCCTCGCTCACGTCCTTAACAACAAAGGCATGGCACCAACTTGCATATGCATGCGCCCCTTCCGCTCCCCTCTTTACATTTTAAGGACGTCAGCAGCCCCTCGACGAATTGTATCTTTAGCGAGAAAATATTTCCTCTATATAAAGAGGGGTTTTCCTTATTGTAAAGGGGAAGTGTTATTTTTCTAATAAGACAACTTCTGATTATTCTCTCTCTATTTATCCTCTCAGTGATAATCACCGATACCATTCATAACTTCGTTATTTCTGCTAAGATTCATAATATAAAAGGTATAGATCCTTCTCCGGGTTTAGTATATTTGATTACGATTTACCTCTTTCTCACATTTTTTATTGTTCATAACTCATAAAGTAATTGGTATTGAGTCAAATATTACCTAAAGCAACTGGAGGATACAACATCACCAATATACAAGTGTGGAATAAAGCAGCAATAGCAAAGACATTCTGGGATATTGCATATAAGACAGATAAAATATGGATAAAATGGATTCATCTCTACTATATCAAATGACAAAACATCTTCTAAATGAGCAATACCAGATATATTGGGGGTAAGGGATGATATCAAGCAATTACAAAGGCCTACTGTACAGAAGAAAACTATTATCAGATACATTTACAATCAACTGCTAGGGGATCATTCTAAAGTTGAATGGAGGAGGTTAATATATCATAACAGAGCCAGACCTAAAGCTACCTTCACTTTATGGTTGCATTTTCAAGGGAAACTTGCTACTACAGACAAACTTCGCAAAATGGGGGATCAATGTGCAACCACTTTGTGTGCTATGTCAAATCTCAGATGAAAGCATGGATCACCTCTCTGGGGAATGCAGTTTTTCAAGAGGATTGTGGAGCAGAAAACTACAGTGCCTGCAAAATGCAAAGTCCAATAGGACAGATATGGATTGATCTCTTCACATTGTGATACGATGTAGCTTGCGCATGCAGTACCTGATCTTGAGGAGTTGTACGTGGTGGTTAAGTTAGTTAAGAGTAGAGCTGAAACCAAGTTTTGGATAAGTTAGTTTAATCCAGCTAAGTTTTAAATTCAAAGTTGTATAAGTTACACTTTAGTCCAATAATTTTCCTTTATGTAACACATTTAGTCCTATACTCAAAGAGGAAAAGGGCTGAGTGTTAGATGAGTAGCTCTATTCTCACTCCCCCTATATATGTTCTAATCACTTTTCATATCAAGGATATACTGTCACATCCCTTTTTTTATCAAACCTTCCACTAAACCCTCTTAAATTAATAAATTTTTTTTAGTAAAAAGCTTAAAAAGAGTTTTCAATTTTGAAAGTGACAAAAATTGTATTTCAAAAGGATTAATTCAGAGTCGCCACCTGACATTGGTTTCGGTGTACCAGGCCACCGTTTTTAAAATGATTTTCCTTTTAAAACACTTTGGACTCCAAAACATAAGTCTGCACCAGAGATTCGAGTAAGGGGGTTCATTTGACTCGGGGAGAAGGTGTTAGGCACTCCCCAAGTCCCGTAAAGGTCACGGTTGCTCACATGATCGAGTTGGCTTTCAAAATATTCAAGTTGAGGTAAAACAGACACAGAAAAATAGAATAAGCACAAAAAAAAGGCTCGAGGTCGTCCCTACCTAATTGAAAGAAAAATGAAAAGGAAAAGAAAAGAAAAATCCTAAGCTAACTATACTATGACTTCTTCGTCACGCTCGTCAAGGCCTCCAAAATATTTACATGCTTCTTCGGGGCATACCCCGGATAATAATATTTACAAACTTTACGGGGCATTCCCCGAACAAATTAACTAAGGGAACGACCTTTCGCCTCGAAACTATCAAAATCCTAAGGCTTGCCTACCCGAGTGATGACTGTCTAAACATGCTACTAGCGGTAGATAAATGATGAAGGCAATAAACATAACAATTCCAATTATTGTTTAGTATCACCCAATATTCCCACGACCTACTTCATGCAATTTCAACAATTTACCCTATATTTCACGTTTTAGCATATTAATCCAGGATACAGTGATACATGCCTACGAACATAAAGATTAAACAAGAGACTGCAGCATGCTTGAAATCTAACCTCATTCAAACACAAATTTCAATAGGCACTAAAAATCAAGATTAATTAGGAATGAGATCAAGAATGAACCTTATAGCTTTAAATCGTCAAAATTCATCAAAAGAACAAGACCTTGACCGGATCAGAATCCACGAGAAGAACCTCAACTGATGAATAAACAGAACGATCTATTGACTGAACCTCGAACCGGCAAAACTCGACTCAAATGAAACTCCTTCGATTTTAATGGAGGTCGCCAAAAAAATGTAAAAGCCGGCCATATATGTCGCCGGAGTATTCAGCAGCGAAGCAGAATTAGGAAAAATAAAGAATGAGGTCGTTGTGGTCGTAACTGGTCGCCGACGTTTATGGAGTTCGACAGCAGCGGGGAATTTGAATCCGCCAAACGACTTAAACGTATCCCATTCGATAAAGCCAAATTCGAATAAGAAACAGAAATGTTTTTACATATAGATCTTCTTCTATCTTTCTTCTTATGTAATTAAGAACTAATAGATCAGATCAGTGATACTATTTATTACATGTATTTTTCGGAAATCTTCAAGAAAACGGAGAAGGCAAATCTCTCAAAAACTCAAATTATTTCCGCATTGATCTCTCTTTCTCGCTACCGTTGATGTTCCGTGAGTGGAGTGTGAGTCACCCCTGCCAGTTTTCGCGAGTTCAGGTGGGGGTCTGGGCGGCTGGTCGTTGGTTGTGGCGATTGCTGGTGAATTCCGCTGCTGGAGTCTGGTGGAGATGGCAGGCTGTAGGGTGGTCGTTAGAAGCAGAAGCGGCCGCTGTTAGGGATTCTGCTAGGGTTCTTTTGTTTGCATTTTGTCTCTAAAGAAGAGAGGTCTTGGGCTGGCGGCTAGAGGCTGTAGGTCCGGTAGCGGTGGCTGATGGGCTGGGTAGAGAAAGTGGTCGCTCGATCTTTTTTTGTTCTAAGGTTTTTTCTGTTCTTTTGGTTTCTTCTGGTGTAAATGACACAGGGGGTGGCGGCTGTGGGTGGTCTTTCTTTTTAGCTCTCGGGTTTTTTAATGTGTCCTTATTTTGTTTACGAAGAAGAGAAGGGGTTATTGCTTAAGGGTTGGGCTGCTATGTTTGGGCTCATATAATTGGGCTCCGAAATTTATAAAATTGGGCCACAGTAAGCTAAAAATCTAATTTTAAATACCTCTGAAATATAAAAACTTTTAATTGAAATTGATAAACTATTAATATTAAAATAAAAACTAAAAATGAAAGTTGAAACTATTTTTGGCATTTTCAAGGGTTATATAAAAACAAAAAAAAGTTCAAAATAATATATCCTCCTAAGAATATCTAATACGCGAATTAAGTAGAAAAATATGAAACTACTTTTTGTAATTTTCAGGTTTTGTTCTTAAAGTTATATAAAAGTCAAAATTAGTGAAAATAACTATATTAAGCCTAAATTAAATATTTTTATACTGAAATGAGTTAAATTTTGGGGAAGGTCAAAAATTACATGTCTACAGCTGCCCCTCTTTGACTGAAAATACAAAGTATTTTCAGACAAAGAACGACTAGACAGGTTTTTTGACCCGACCCTTATTTAAAAGACCAACTAGAAGAAAAGAGAATGTGACCGAGCTCTCGTATCTGAGCTGCCTACATATCCTCGGCTATCGAGGAATCAGGCCACGTGTAGTTCAAAAATGAATGAGATGATGGAGTGTACCGAGGTGGAGAGTCGAGTCGAGTGCCGTCGAGGTTCCAGTCCGCGGTTTTCGCCATTACATCAAAATCAAAAATTGGAAAAGACTAACTAAACCTGTTAACTATGAGTTACAAGATTCCTATCTCTAAGTCTTCTGAAGTTTGATCTTGAGTCTTGAATGGTTCTTCATGTGGACTTTAGATCTGAACCTTGACGCTCGCTAGATGCAGGTGTTAGTTCCTTTTCTTCTGCTTTTCGTATCAAAAGAGGACGTACAATGCTTGTGACTTTAGTCATGTCTTGAGCGATCCACCTCTTGTCTCGTCCTCTACATTTTGGAGTGACCTCCCTTTTCTTTTCTTCTTTTATTTTTTTTCCTTTTTTTTGTTGTTCTTTTCTATTCTGGATTGAAATTACTTATGTTGATCACCTCGGATTGTTGACTCGCATTATTGCCGGGAGCTTCTGCTATTTCTAGCATGAACTGATTTCTGAAATGATTTCCCTCGTTATCCAGGTGGGCGCCTGACATTACAACAAAATAAACAAAACAAAAGAAATTTTTCTGCCCTAGTTTGGGATTCGGGCATAAATGTGAATGTTAATTGGATCATGCTACCTACAGAGCTCTCAAAGCTTGAAAGTTAGATCCTATTATCCAGGAGGGTCCTGAAAATTCTAAAATTAAATCCCATTATCCAGGAGGGTCCTGAAAACTTTAAAAATTAATCCCATTATCTAGGAGGGTCCTGAAATTCTAAAATTAAATCTCATTATCCATGAGGGTCCTGAGAACTCTAAAATTAAAACCCATTATCCAGGAGGGTCCTAAGAACTTTAAATTAAATTCCATTATCCAGGAGAGCCCTGAAAACTTTTAAAATTAAATCCCATTATCCAGGAGGGTCCTGAGAACTTTAAACTAAATCTCATTATCCAGGAGGGTCCTGAAAACTTTTAAAATTAAATCCCATTATCCAGGAGGGTCCTGAGAACTTTAAACTAAATCCCATTATCCAGGAGGGTCCTGAAAACTTCAAAATTAAATTCCATTATCCAGGAGGGTCCTGAGAACTCTAAAATTAAATCCCGTTATCCAGGAGTGTCCTGGGAACTTTAAACTAAATCCCATTATCCAGGAAGGTCCTGAAAACTTTTAAAATTAAATCCTATTATTCAGGAGGGTCCTGAGAACTTTAAACTATCTCATTATCCAGGAGGGTCGTGAGAACTCTAAAATTAAATCCTATTATCCAGGAGGGTCCTGAGAACTTTAAATTAAATCTCATTATCCAGGAGGGTCCTGAAAATTCTAAAATTAAATCCCATTATCCATGAGGGTCCTGAGAACTTTAAATTAAATCTCATTATCCAGGAGGGTTCTGAAAAACTCTAAAATTAAATCCTATTGTCCAGGAGGGTCCTGAGAACTTTAAACTCTAAAATTAAATCCTATTGTCCAGGAGGGTCCTGAGAACTTTAAATTAAATCTCATTATCCAGGAGGGTCCTGACAATTCTAAAAATTAAATCTCATTACCCAGGAGAGTCTTGAGAACTCTAAAATTAAATCTCATTATCCAGGAGGGTCCTGAGAACTCTAAATTAAATCCCATTATCCAGGAGGGTCCTGAGAACTTTAAACTAAATCCCATTATCCAGGAGGGTCCCGAGAACTTTAAACTAAATCCCATTATCCAGGAGGGTCCTGAGAACTCTAAAATTAAATTCCATTATACAGGAGGGTCCTGAGAACTTTAAACTAAATCTCATTATCTAGGAGGGTCCTGAAAACTCTAAAATTAAATCCCATTATCCAGGAGGGTCCTGAGAACTTTAAATTAAATTCCATTATCTAGGAGGGTCCTGAGAACTTTAAACTAAATCCCATTATCCATGAGGGTCTTGAGAACTTTAAACTAAATCCCATTATCCAGGAGGGTCCTGAAAACTCTAAAATTAAATCCCATTATCCAGGAGGGTCCTGAGAACTTTAAATTAAATCTCATTATCCAGGAGGGTCCTGAAAACTCTAAACTAAATCCCATTATCCAGGAGGGTCCCTGAGAACTTTAAATTAAATCCCATTATCCAGGAGGGTCCTGAGAACTTTAAACTAAATCCCATTATCCAGGAGGGTCCTGAGAACTTTAAATTAAATCTCATTATCCAGGAGGGTCCTGACAATTCTAAAAATTAAATCCCATTATCTAGGAGGGTCCTCAGAACTTTAAAACTAAATCCCATTATCCAGGAGGGTCCTGAGAACTCTAAAATTAAATCTCATTATCTAGGGGGGTCCTGAGAACTTCTAAAATTAAATCCCATTATCAAGGAGGGTCCTGAGAACTGAGAATGAACTTACCTGAGCCACGCTCCCATCTTGGAGGATTTTGAATAGAATTTTTTGCTCCCTGAACCATGCTTTTCCATGGGAGGTCCCTGTGGACTTAAACATTTCTTGCCCCTGGTTTAGACAAATAAAATCTTGTTAGTTTGAAAATGTGGTGGTTAGTTTGTGGCATCATTGCTGAGTGTCTGCTTCTGCCATTGCCATGATTCATTCAGATTAGCTGCTTCGGGCTAGCAAGGAGTTGTTTGACCCTTTGATTGGAATTAGACCACAAAACCTCTGACCTGAATCTCCCACATTCACTTGTTGCATTGTGTTTTTATTTTGAGAGTTGCTGAATCTTGGTATCTTCTCAAAATTCAAGATCCACTCAACTGCCTGAACCTCAGTTATCACCATACTTCTTATTCTAAATCATGTCAATTGTGATGTGCATGGCCGAACTCCGCTTTGTACAATTGGAAAGCTGGTGGCAAATTTTAAAGTCATTTCTCACTTGTTCTGACCAAACAGACTTAAGAAGGAACTTGAACAAAACGAGACGAACAAAATAAGGGACAAGGGAAAGAGATGATACTTGACAAGAAAATTACGAAGTAGAAACTTATCAGATGTGGATACCAACTCTAATGACCATGACATGCACCTTTGGACTATGTGGCCTAATCTCTCAAGAAAGTTTAATATTCTACTCTTGTTGTACCTCTTCGCTGTGAAACTGGGCTTCAGCGCTTCAATTGTCCCATTTGATCCACAATCCTCAGTCGACTTGTAGTGCCCTGAAGGGTTTTCACCATCAAGCCTCTCTTATTTTGCTCTTTTTCTCAACTCACCATCGCCTTACGGTGCCCCTGAGGGTTTTCATCGATAAGACTCTCTCATTTATCATTTTCTCTCATTGTTTTGAGAACGAAGGTATTACCCATGATGCAGGGAGATAGTACTTTCACCAACACTTGATATGGCATCCTCAATGATTGGTCGGAAGGTCTTTCTTTGAACCGTAATGTAGGCTTTTGGACAGGGTTAGAAAGAAAGGGTAGCATGAAGGCTCAAAATAATTCAAGATGAAAGGGTTCAAAATTACAACTTTTGGAATCAGGTCTTTTGGCAAACTTAAAACTTTTGCCCCAGTTTCATGAAGTTAGGGGGATTTTGTTTTTGGATTTTTCTTTGATGGGATTTCTTAGAAAATCTACCCCAGTATTGATTTCGGGGGATTATTAAATATTTTATTTGGTATGACCGAACTGTAAGGCTGCCTACGTATCTTGTGGTGACAAGAATCAGGTCGAACGTAGTTCAAAAGACTACTTTTTGTTACTATTTCTTTTTCTCTCTTTTTTTATTCTTTTTTTGTCTTTTTTTTCCTTTTTATCATTTCCTTTTTTTGTTCTTTTTCTCTTTTTCTTTTATTTTCTAGGTTCTAACTCTATTTCTGATCCAAAAGAGGGGTACGAAACAAAAAATTAGGGCTCAAAATGGGTAGCAAATGATAAAAGTGTTTGGGTAGCAGAATAAAAAGCCTTCGTCATACCAAACTTTGAGAATGCCAAGTACAAGCGTGCAATTGAAGATAAACAAAGAAATCATGCACATTATCTATTGATGGCATTATCACAAACAGAAAGTGCCGACAGACAATACCTTTGTCCCAATAAATGATCCTTTCCAATTCAAAACAAACTTGATTCAACCTTACCTTGCTGTGGAAGAATATATTTCAGCACTGACTGATTTACCTCAAACTGTTTGAGAAACATTTCCTTATTGTATGCTCTTATCAAACTCTTAATTTCCAGACTTACTGCCTCAGTTTCATTCAATTCAAGCTTTAGTTTATCTCAGAATGCGTGAATCTTTACTTGTTTCCTCAAATGACTCTTTTGTCATGTTCAAAACTATGCCATCGCTTCATCATTAAACTAACTTTCAAGATTAGGCTGAAAATTATGCGTGCATGTAATCTCACTAGAGGCGGCATGGAAAGAACTATAAAAGGAAAAGTGACCTAACAAAACTGACTAGAATTAACGGAAAATAGGAGATTGTTTTAGACAGATGGTGAATAGGGTTTGAACAAAACAAGCAAAATAGACATGGGTTGCAACCCTGGAACAATCCTAAAGAACATTAGACGAGTTACTACAACTAAACAAACTAGACAAAATGAGAAGAAGAAGAGTTGGAGCTACAAGATAATATTCGGATTACAACCCTGAAATAACCCGGACAAGCGGAAATGACAATAAAATAAACCACCAAAACTCCTCCCGGCCAACCAAGAAAAGAGTGTCTTTCCAATTACCAGGCTCAACATATTAGCCACTAGATTGCACATAAAAATTACCGAGACCTTCATCAATTTCAATATCATTAACTTCAGTCAGCAACTTTCCAAGAGAATTCTCATACTCCATGTCACCATGCATCTTTCCCACAAAGCTTGCATCATCATGTGCAGGTAAAGGATTCTGTGCAATGTCTTGGGTGTCTGGAGCTGGGAATGCGGTTGTTTTGACTGGTGGAGCATGGGAAGTTTGGGAGGAAGTGCCAGGGTAATTGTGATAAGGTGTGAAGCCTGGTGCGTGTTGTGGTGAAAGATCAATGGTAGTAGGAACCTGGACTTGTGATAGTGGTGGAATGGAGGCATGATTTTCTGTATAGTTGGTAGGGAATGAAGGCGGAGGATGTTCCTTAATCCAGACATGATACATTTCTGCAATCCGTTGTTTCAACCTTTGGACCTCATCTTTCAATTCAGACTCCGACTCCACAAACTCCCTCGGCGGGTCAACAACTCTTGTGTCAAAGTCTTTGCTAGCCATGGGTACCTTGCACTTTGACCTTGTGTTGTACGGATGAATCGCTGAAGTGCCACAAACTAACCACCCTCTGTTATGGCAACAATGAAAGTAACAAAGAGGAGCAAAACAAAGCCAACATGTTAGCGTTAGAGCATTTATCATATAAAAATATCACATTGCGTGCAATGCCCTAGAAACAATTAATGGTTCTAGAATGGCTTCGAGGGTCAAAAGATCATTTGGCATCATCCCAATTTTGTTCACTTCAACCTTCTTTTTCTTTCTTTTCCAGCACTTCTTGGATTGTTCATTTTACTTCCTTTCCTTTTCTTTTTAATTGCCACTCTTTTCTTTTCTTTCCTTCCTCACATCCATAATTCATTCTCTTTTTTTTTATCAAACATTCCACTAAACCCTTTTAAATTAATAAAAATATTTTAGTAAAAAGCTTGAAAAGAGTTTTCAATTTTGAAAGTGACAAAAATTGTGTTTCAAAAGGATTAACTCAGAGTCGCCACCTGACATTGGTTTCGGTGTGCCAGGCCACCGTTTTTAAAATGATTTTTCTTTTAAAACACTTTGGACTCCAAAATATAAGTCTGCAACAGAGATTCGGGTAAGAGGGTTCATTTGACTCGGGAAAAAGGTGTTAGGCACTCCCCAAGTCCCGTGAAGGTCACGGTTGCGTACATGATCAAGTTGGCTTTCAAAATATTCAAGTTGAGGTAAAACAAACACGGAAAAATAGAATAAGCACAAAAAAAGGCTCGAGGTCGTCCCCACCTAATTGAAAGATAAATGAAAAGGAAAAGAAAAAAAAAATCCTAAGCTAACTATACTACGACTTCTCCGTCACGCTCGTCAAGGCCTCCAAAATATTTACATACTTCTTCGGGGCATACCCCGGATAATAGTATTTACAAACTTTATGGGGCATTCCCCGAACAAATTAACTAAGGGAATGGCCTTTCGCCTCGAAACTATCAAAATCCTAAGGCTTGCCTACCCGAGTGATGACGGTCTAAACATGCTACTAGCGGTAGATAAATGATGAAGGCAATAAACATAACAATTCCAATTATTGTTTATTTTCACCCAATATTCCCACGACCTACTTCATGCAATTTCAACAATTTACCCTATAATTCACATTTTAGCATATTAATCCAGGATACAGTGATACATGCCTACGAACATAAAGAGTAAACAAGAGACTGTAGCATGCTTGAAATCTAACCTCATTCAAACACAAAATTTCAATAGGCACTAAAAATCAAGATTAATTAGGAATGAGATCAGGAATGAACCTTATAGCTTTGAATCGCCAAAATTCATCAAACGAACAAGACCTTGACCGGATCAGAATCCACGAGAAGAACCTCAACTGATGAATAAACAGAACGATCTATTGACCGAACTTCGAATCGGCAAAACTCGACTCAAATGAAACTCCATCGGCTTTAATGGAGGTCGCCAAAAAAATGTAAAAGCCGGCCATATATGTCGCCGGAGTATTCAGCAGCGAAACAGAGATAGGAAAAACAAAGAATGAGGTCGTTGTGGTCGTAACTGGTCGCCGACGTTTATGGAGTTCGACAGCAGCGGGGAATTTGAATCCGCCAAACGACTCAAACGTATCCCATGGAATATATATTTACAACCTTATTTTCCTTCGTTCTGAATTGTGTAAATAAATTTTTGAATTTTTGTTGTTAATGTTAAAATTATTATTATGAATCAATTATTCTAATTAATTTTTTTACTATGCTCATTGTTTTGTTATTCCAGTATCATAGATTCTTAAATACTTTTATTTTTTTAATGTATAAATAATATTTATTTATTCTATAGGTAAGTCTATAATATAAATTAAAAGAAAAAATCATAATATTAAAAAGTTTAAAAAAATAAAGAAGATGAATGTTTATAATATAGAGTGTAAAATAGGTATTTGGCAATTCAAAATTTAGAAAATCTAGTTTAGTGAGCTTCTGATTGCAATAAGCGTAGTTAAGTGACTTTGTTATTTTGAATAAAAGAAAAGTGATTTTAGGATATAATTTGAGATAGTTGAGTAGCTATTTGAGTAATTAGCTCGAGTCACTTTGTATGAGATATAAATTCACCTTTTCAAATACTAGTTATGAGCAGAGATAAAGATACTCTTAATTGAGGAGTGTGCCATCTGACACGGCCAACAAATATTTCTTACATAGGTATATCGATAATGTTTTTCAAAAATACTCTCTTCATCTCAATTTATATTGTAATGTTAGAATGCCCAAGAGTTACATGGTTTTAACCACAATTTTTTCCTGTGCTTTTTAAATATTTTATTGTTAATAATTGTGATTTATAACATATTTTAATTATTTTTAAATAAGTAAATATTATTTTTAAAATTTTAAAGAATGTATATCAAATTTATGATCAAAATTAAGAAGTTTGACTCTTGGAATTCGAACTGTGATGTATAAATTGGTCAGAAAAAGTAATATTTATGTATATAATAGGGTAGCAATAAGTAAAATTTTAAAACTACCACAATTTTGGACCAAATCCTCTCGTAAAATGATTTGTTATAGTGGACCGATATTCATATAAAATTAGAAATTTTATCTCCTATATCAAAGCTTTACACCCTATTTATTTTAAATAAAACCTTTAATTATTATTTTCTATAGCTAACTTTTAGATTTTATAGAAAATTATATATTTATGATCGCTTCCTACCATTAAGCCTTTAAGTACGTTGTCTAATATTTTTCTCTCACATTTTTTCAGTTTATTGTCTCCTAAGATCACTGGATAATATCTTATTTCTCTCTCCACGATCTCTCTCTCCTCTCTCTAGGCGACATGGAGACCTAGCAGCTGCCATGGCCTTCAACATTTTTGTTCCAAATTCCTCTCCCCAGCTCTCTCTCCTTTATCAGCGCCATT
>JASVEL010012056.1:0-73276 GCA_032618575.1 Nicotiana noctiflora | reverse complement strand
GGTATACGTGGTCCACAACAATAGTATCCCCTACCGGGGTAGATACATGCACTGGCAGCTCAAGACTCCCTCGGGTCGTGCCCAAATGAGGAGCAAAATATGTAGACACATAAGAATAAGTAGAACCGGGATCAAACAATACCGAGGCATCTCCGTGGCAGATTGAAATAATACCTGTAATGACAGCATCAGAAGTAACAGCCTCAGATCGGCCCTGAAAAGCATAGCATCTAGCCTGTCCGCCTGATCGGCCTCCCCCTCGAGAGCGACCCCTAGCTGTCTGACCCTCACCCCTAGCTGGCGGGGCGGGTGCTGAAGTAGAATGACCAGATGACGAGGGCTGCCCCCTCTGCTGATAAGATCCGGAAACAAGACGGGGACACTCCCTACGGTGGTGCCCAAACTCTCCGCACTCGTAGCAACTCCCCGGTGCTGGGTACTGAGACTGATAAGGACCTCTGGCGCTGGAGTGGCCAGCTGATGAACTAGGCCGAGATGAACCCCGAGCGGATGGGGCCTATGAAGAACTCTGAGCTGGCATGGCACTGAGACATGGCTGGCTCTGGTGCGAACCCTGATAACCCTGTCTAGGTGACCATCTGCGACGATCTGAGCGACTCGACTGCGAAGACCTAAAAGAGCGATCTCGGCTCTGCTGACTCTGGCCTCTGGTCTGAGTGCCACTGGAACTAGCTGCTCCTCGAGGCCTCTTGGCCTCCCTCTCATCCCACTGTCTGCGACAATCTGTCTCTATGTCGTGAGCAATATCCACAGCATCCTCAAATGTACGACTCAAAACCCTCTCCCGAGTCATCAGAATACGAATGGGATAAATGAGGTCGTCCACGAAGCGCCCAATCCTCTCTCTGTCGGAATGAACCAACCACGGTGCATATCTGGACAACTCTGTAAACCTGATCTCATACTCTGACACCGACATGTCCCCCTGACGGAGACCCTCAAACTGCCTACGCATCTCCTCTCTCTGAGATCGAGGCACCCATTTCTCCAAAAACATAGTGGAGAACTCCGACCATGATAGTGGTGCTGCTCCGGCTGGCCTGCGGCGCTCATAAGCCTCCCACCAAGCGAAGGCTGGTCCCTGAAACTGAAAGGTAGTAAAAGATACTCCACTGGACTCCAATATCCCTGCCGTACGAAGCATCCGACGGCACTTATCCAGAAAACCTTGGGCGTCCTCGCCCGGAGCACCAGTGAACACTGGAGGAGATAACCTGGTGAACCTCTCGAGACGACGCTGCTCATCGTCTGTCATAGCTGGGACCCTGTCCCCCTGAATCTGATCTGCTGGCTGAACCGGAACCACAAGCTGAACTGGAGGAGCCTCTGGTGTCTGTAAGCCCTGCACTGCTGGCTCTGGAGTGCGTACTGCGGGGGTCTGATGACCACCCCCGATCCCCGATGCGGCCCGCTGCAGTAGTAACCGAAACCGCCCGTGCTAGGCCGCGTGCGCATCGCTAGTATCCGAGCCGTGGTCTCCCGTAGACCCGAATAACAATGGGCACGGCTCGGTGCCCGATCCGGTGCCGCCGGCACCTCTCGCAATCGGGGGCCGTGGGTCGACCGGCACCGCTCGCCGCCCTAACTCCGCCACGACCACGGCCACGTCCTCGGCCTCTAGCAGGTGGTAGTGGTGGTTGTCCTCCACGTCCGGATGATCGGGTTCTCGCCATCTGGCGAGAGAATAGAATGTCAAAGTTCAATTCAAGTCAAAAGTAATCGCACGACAAGAATTCCAAGAATTGAAACTTTTCCTAAAAAGGTTTGCAGCCTCCCGAGGATAAGTACAGGCGTCCCCGCACCGATCCACGAGACTCTACCAACCGGCTCATGACTCGCGAGACCTGTTAACCTTTGCTCTGATACCAACTTGTCACGACCCAAACCCTGGTCGTGATGGCGCCCAACACAATGCTAGGCAAGCCCGACCATATTATCCCTTAAACCGGCCAGTTATTAATCAAATTAAACTTAAACAGTAAATGATCATATCAGGTGATAACCGAAACGTAAAACATACAAAATACGGTCCCAAACATATCGTGGTGTCACGAGACTGAGCCTCTACAGAATAGCATCCTAATACAATCAAGTCTAGGCAAGTAGGAAGTCAACAAGATGATAAAGAAGGAGAAACAAGCTCTGCGAACGCTGGCAGGCTACCTCGTAATCTCCGCAAAAGTAGACAAGGATCAGCAGCTACAATGTCTCAACTGCTCTCGGGCACCTGTGGATCTGCACAGAAAGTGCAGGGGAGTGGGGTGAGTATATTTCAACTCGGTGAGTAACAATAATAAATAATAACTGAAGGTAAGAAATCCTGTGCTATCACTTAGCAGTTCTAAGGCAACCCTCACAGATACGTCATCACTATAGTAGTATTCTAACCTCCAATCTACGTTTATCTCTACAAGATTTCCACTCTGAACCAACCCTCACTCATACCCCCTACGGTGTACGGCCATCTCAACATATAAAGACACAAACCTACGTTTATAATGTATAAGTATTTAAGTAGATAATAGGATATGATTAAGTATAATGCTGCGGCGTGCAGCCCGCTCCAATACATATACCGCTGCGGCGCGCAGCCCGCTCCATTTAACGTCGACGGCGCTCACTGGGGGTGTATACAGACTTCGGAGGGGCTCCCTAGGCCCAAGCACTATAATACCGCGGCGTGCAGCACGATCCACACAAATATTACTGCGGCGTGCAGTTCGATCCAATATATATATGTATATATCTCTATACTCCCATAATATACACCAGTGCTCACTGAGAATGTGTGCAGACTCAGACTCCGAAGGGGCTCCTACAGCCGAAGCGCAATAATACTGCGGCGTGCAGTCCGTCCCACATGTATATTACATGTATATTACATGTATATTACTGCGGCGTGCAGTCCGATCCAATATATATACTGCTGCGGCGTGCATCCCGATCCAATATAGGTATATGTATATAATACCTCATAATGGGTCCTCGACCCTATCCCAGTCAATATGTGCTTGGCCTCTCAGGCCCAATATAATATATCACAGTGGGTCCTAGACCCTGTCTCAGTCAATATAGACTTGGCCTTTCAGGCCCACTCAGCTAGAACAGGGAATTCCACCCTAGATAATCTCTCTCAATGTACATATCTAGTACGGGCTCATATTATGCTATACAGCTAGAGCTACGGCTGAGTGTATATTTCCAACATGATATAAGGGTCACCTAGCGTTATAGGTTCCCTAATGCTCTACAGATCGGCACAAGGCCCCAAACATGGCTATTAACCCAATTGTACAGTTATAATCTCAATAACAGTCATACAACACAATATTCTATTAGCCGTGAAGGACTAAGTCCGAACCCCCAATCACAATGTCACCACGCCCGTCATTGAACGTGTGTCTCATCTCAATATAGCACTGTGAAGTGCTAGTACGGGGTTTCAAACCCTCAATACATTATTTACTACTACCACTCACCTCGAACCGGTAGAAGCTTCAATCCGCCTTGCGCTTGCCTCGCAAATCAATCTCCTCGGGTGCCAAATCTGCTCAAAATCATAGAGAATGCATCAATATACGCTAATTTCACGAAATTCATTCAAAATAACCCAATTTATATCAAAACCCACAAGTTGTCAAAACCCGACTTTTTGGTACACTTGTCGAAAAATTACAAAAATCACATATTCGGAATCCTCATCTCGATACGAGTCTAGGCATATAAAATTTACCAAAATCGGACTCCATTTGCCCACTCAAATCGGTGTTTTTCTTTAATTTAGGCCTAGGGCTCAAACCCACCTTTAATCTTCCATTTACAGGGATTTAACCAAGGATTTCATGTTAAAATGATGTAATTAAGCCACAAAACTTACCTCCAACGATAACCCGATGTTCTCCCGGCAATAACTCGCCCAAATCGCCCAATTCGCCTTCAAGAACCGAGCCCCAAATGTTTTGCAACTTATGAAATTTTAACCCTTCCGTTATTTTTAACACAGGCGCGATTTCCGCTTCTGCGGACCAAAATCCGCCTCTACGAGGCCGCCTCTGCGACCAAATGGTCGCTCTGCGAAAACACACCTAGCCGCCCAGTTCCACTTCTACGGCCCAGGTCTCGCTCCTGCGAGACCGCTCCTGCGAACAAGCCTCCGCACCAGCGATTCTCCCCAGTCGCCCGCCTTTCCGCTTCTGCGACCAAGGACTCGCAGAAGCGAGTCCGCTCCTGCGGATTCTCCCATAACGAGCCCAGACCGCTTCCGCGGTCTTTCCTTCCGCACCTGCGGTGCCGCCCTTGCGGACCAGGATCCGCCTCGGCGAACCCCAGCGCTTCTGCGCTCATTTTCCGCTCCTGCGGGCTCGCTCCTGCGCCCCCATTTCCGCAGGAGCGAAAACAACAGAACCAGAACTCTTCAAACCTGCAATTTCCATGTTTTTCTCCCGATTTACCATCCGAAAACACCCCGAGGCCCCCGGGACCTCATCCAAACACACCAACACATCTTAATACCTTATTCGAACTTGTTCCAATCTTCAAAACACGTCTAATAACATCAAAACCCATAATTCACATCGAATTCAAGCCTAAATTCCTTAAAACATTCCGAATTACACAATCAATCAAAAATCCGACTAAACGACGTCCGAATGATCTGAAATTTTGCAGACACAAATCATATAACGAAGCTACAGAAATTGTCGGAATTCCATTCCGACCCCTGGATCAAAATATCACCTACCATCCGGATTTCGCTAAAATTCAACCTTCACCAATTCAAGCCTAAAACTACACCGGACCTCCGAATTCAATTCCGATTGTTCTCCTAAGTCATAAATGATCCCCCGGAACTAGTCGAATCCTCAGAATCCGGTTCCGAGCATTCTAACTTAATAGTCAACTCTTGGTTGACTTTCCATATTCAAGTTTTCTTCAAACATGCTATTTGTTTCATTTTCAATCCAAATCACTCCTAACTCACCTGATATACTCTAATACAGTTATAAAAGCATAAGATATGTAATTGCAAGGTAACGGGGTGGAAATTCCCGTGACGACGGGCCGGGTCATCACAGAACTCGATGATGGCTTGGGCCTTTAAGGCCTGGGCAGATTGAAAGCTCGGCGAGGAAAGTAGAAGAGAAGACTAGGCCCAATAATAAAATTCGACGGGCCTGGAGTGTTTAATGTTACAAATCGATTAAGGAGAAAAACAATACATAGCAAATATAGTCGAATGAAATAGGATTGGACTTTAACAAATTAAATTGGGATGAGCCTCGCCCGAATAACACCGGGGCCCCCATTTAGTAATAAGATAACATAGTAGAATCGGAGAGGCTAATAGTGAATTCCATAGCCTCTCCCAAAGTTAAAAGCCGATATAGACTATCCTAAGGCACGATTTTAATATACTTTCCTATGAACGAGTGTGCACTTGGTGCGACTCAAATCCAAATCTCGGTAAAGCTGAAATACACCAAAAGTCATAGGCGTACTGGTTGCGGTATGACTCGAGGCGTGTTTTCGCGATACCGCAAATTCTTTAAAAATGATATTTAACGTAAAAGCGCATTATGTTGTTAAAACCTATAATTGAGTCAAACAAAAGTCAAGAACGATAGTGGAGCGACCGTGCTAAAACCACGGAATCCGGGAGTGCCTAACACCTTCTCCCGGGTTAACAGAGTTCCTTATCCGGACCTCTGCTTCGCAGACATTTATAAGAGTCAAAATTCCTCGGATTCGGGATTAACCGGTGACTTGGGACACCATTGTCATTCCCAAGTGGCGACTCTGATTAATCTCTAATAAAATCCCGAACCGGTTGTCCTTTAATTGGAAAAACTCCTTCCCTGGCGTTATTTTATCCGTTTCGGGTAATTGAGCGTCGGGATATACCCTACAAGTGTAATATTACGCTTTTAAGTGTGTGGGGTAGTAAATGGGGAGGTGTGACAGCGGCTATTTCTCCGCAGAAGCGGAAGCGACTCCTAAGTCGCAGAAGCGAAAATCACTGTAGGATGTAATGCTTCAGCTTAATCGAAATTTCAGTAGAGTAAATTAATTGGGGCTTCGAACTAAGAGAAGAGTTGGGCGATTTTGAAGAGGAAATTAAGGAGTATCATCTGGTAAGGACTCTTGGATCCAAATTATGTTATTATATTGATAAATCACGGATTTAATCTCTGAAAATGGAGGAATTAAGGTATATAAATGGAGTATTTTGCTCTAAGCCTAAGAAAATAAAAATTGATGATTTGAATAAGCAAATGAATTCCGATTTTAATAAATTTTATACGTATGAACTCGTGGCGAGACGAGGAATCTAAAAATGTGGATTTCGTAGATTTTTGAGAAGCGGGCTTGAGGCTCAGGTTTTGGCAACTTCATGTTTTTGGGTGTAATTCGAGTTATTTCGATTGGGTTATGTTCATTTAGCCTATTGTGATATATTTCTATTGATTTTGATCAGATTCGGCACCCATAGAGGTTGATTCTCGTGGCAAGGGCATTGCAGACTAGTGTTTGAGTTGTTTCGAGGTGAGTAATGGGTATGGTTAATGACCTGAGGGTTTGAAATGCCGGTATATCACTATGTGACGCTGTATTGAAGCGAGACACGTACTCTACTGTGAGTGCGGGGTCGATTGTGATTGAGGACTATGGCTTAGTCTACTGTGTAGTATTATACTGTGTTATTGGCTATAAATGAGCCGGTAAACCTCCTACTTGGATGGTTGTGGGTATATTTGGGATGTGAGCCAGTAATTTGGATCCCGTAAGGATTGTTGTCATTGCTTCTATCATTATATCACGTTATCGTGATATCAGTCTGAGCTAAACACTGTCTAAAATGATTTTCCAAACTCTGGTATTTCTAAACACTAGTTTCTACTATTACTGTTAAAAAGGGATTTCAAAATGATATTAATTGTGTCTGTGGGGCTTGCATTGGATGTAGCTGGACTGGTAGTGGATCGTGTTGCGCGCCACAGCATATCACTGATATTGTGCTTGGGCTGTAGGAGCTCCTCCGGAGTCTGAACCCCCACAGTGAGCGCGGGTACCCAAATGGATCAGGCTACGCACCGTAGCTATCATGTTCATGCATTTGCATTGCATTTAGACATATCTGATGTACTGTCTTAACTGTCATTACTTTATCTGTTATTTATACCGCTGAAAAGGATAAAATAAGTATTATATAGTTTTGCTGAGTGGTTTATTGGATATTTTTACCTTCAATGTCTTTATCCGTGCTTATTACCACTGAGTTGGAAGTACTCACACTACTCCCTGCACCATGTGTGCAGATCCAGGTACTTCACAGCAGGGTTGACTTCCCAACTGCTCCAGAGCTCATTACGGATTGTCGAGGTAACTGCTTGGCGTCCGCAAGACCCGACCTTCCTTCTAATCTTTTCTTGATTTTTTGCATTTTGTCAAACACTTATGTATACAGTACTATTATGACACTCTTGGTAGAGGCTCCTGACTCGTGACCCCTGATTATGTGGGGAGTATTGTACTGTTTTGGGATTTTTTTCATAGTTTATGCTAGATTTTATATCTTTTATTATTACTATTCATACTTTAAAGGTAAATTGAGAGCGAGTAGTTCAATATTTTGAACGGTTGGTCAGGCTAGCCTAGCAATGTGTTGGGCGCCATCACGACCGGGTTTGGGGTCGTGACAAGTTGGTATCAGAGCCTAGGATACTAGGCCTCGTGCTCCTTGAACCGGTTAGTAGTATCTCGCGGATCAGTACAAAGACGTCTATATTTATCCTCGAGAGGCTGCAGACCTTTTAGGAAACACTTCATATTCTTGAACTCTATCGTGCGGTTTTGTTGTTCCGAGAACAAACCTTATGTATTATGTTCTCTCGCAGATGGCGAGGACTCGTGCTACAGGACGAGGTAGACGACCACCATTGCCACCAGCTAGAGGCCGTGGTCGCGGCCGTGGTCATGGTAGAGCGGCGGGGGCAGTGCCAATAGACCCACCTGTTGCCCATTTCCAGGATTAACCCCCAGTGGTTGAGGCTCCAGCAGCACCCGGTCAGGCAACGACAGTGCCTATTATTATTCCTGGCCTTCATGAGGCATTGACCCAGATATTATCTGTTTGCACTGGATTGGCTCAGGTAGTTTCAGCTACTACTGCAGCAGCAACATCTAAGACCGGGGATGGTCATCAGACCCCCGCAGCTCACATACCAGAGCAGGTTGTGCAGGGACTTCAGATGCTAGAGGCAATCCCAGCTCAAGTAGTTGCACCGACTGTTCCGGTTGCGCCAGTTGCGCCAGTTGCGCCAGTCCCAGGGTATATTGTTCTGGTGATGCCTGACGACGAGCAGCGTCGATTAGAAAGATTTGGCAGACTTCACCCACCTACATTCAGTGGTACTGAGGGCGAGGATGCCCAGGCATTCTTGGATAAGTGTCAGATGATGTTGCGTACAGGAGGGATGCTTGAATCCGGTGGTGTTTCTTTTACTACATTCTAGTTTTAAGGTCCACCATTCATATGGTGGGAGGAGTTTGAGAGGCGTAGGCCTCTAGGGGCAGCACCCCCTACTTGGCAGCAGTTTTCAACTCTCTTTTTAAAGAAGTATGTGCCACAGTCCCGCAAAGAGGAGTTGCGCCGCCAGTTTCAGTGGCTAGTGCAGGGTGATATGACAGTGACTCAGTACGAGTTGAGGTATACTCAGTTGGCCAGGCATGCTATTTGGATGATCCCAACAGATCGGGAGAGGATCAGGACGTTCATAGATGGCCTCAAATATTTTATTCCTATCTTGATGACCAGGGAGAGGGTAGTGGCAGCATCTTTTTAGGAGGTTGTGGATATGGCACGCCAGATTGAGGCAGATCGTCGCCATGAGTGAGAGGAGAGGGTGGCCAAGAGGCCTCGAGGTTTTGGCAGTTACAGTGGTGCTCCATCCATAGGCCAGTTTCATCAGGGCAGAGGTCGTTCATCTAGACCTCCTCAGTTAGGTCGCCTAGAGCATAGTAGAGCTTCTTCTAGTCGTGGCCGTCAGGGATTTCAACAGGGCCAGTCTTCACTCAGCGTCCTCCCAGCTCAGAGTTTAGCAACTTCTTCTTCAGCCCAGGATTCATCTGCCGCGAGCGGTTCCCTTCAGTCCCCTTCTCCAGCGCAGGGCAGTTGTTTTGAGTGTGGCGAGTTTGGCCACATTAGGAGGCAGTGTCCTCAACTTCGCAGGGGTAGGTCTCAGCAGAGGGATCAGTCCTCCTCTTCAGCTCCATCTACTTCAGCACCATCCCAAGCTAGTAGGGGTGGAGGTCAGTCTTCTATAGGTCGCCTCAAGAGTGAGGAGCGATCGAGTGGTGGTTAGGCACGTTTCTATGCACTTCCTGGTAAGAGAGATGTTGTTGTTTCAGATGCAGTGATTACAGGTATCATTTTAGTTTGTCACAGAGATGCTTCCATTTTGTTTGATCCCAGGTCTACATATTCATACGTGTCTTCTTATTTAGCACATTATTTGGGTACGACCCGTGGTAGTCTTGCCTTGCCTGTTCATGTATCCACCCCGGTGGTTGATATGGTTGTTGTGGATCAAGTCTATCGATCCTATATTATTTCTATTAGGGGTTTGGAGACCCGAGTGGATTTGCTATTATTAGGTATGGTCGATTTCGATGTGATTTTGGGCATGGATTGGCTATCCCCGTGCCATGCTATTTTGGACTGTCATGCCAAGACAGTTACATTGGTTATTCCTGGTATTACTCAAATTGAGTGGCGGGGTTCAATTGATTACGTCCCTAGTCGTGTGATTTCATTCTTAAAGGCTTAGAGAATGGTTGAAAAAGGGTGTTTATCGTATTTAGCGTTTGTGATGGATATGGGAGCTGAGACTCCTAGTATTGATTCTGTGCCCGTTATGAGGGACTTTCCAGATGTGTTTCCATCAAACCTGTCGGGCATGCCGCCAGACAGGGATATCGATTTTGGTATTGATTTGGTGTCGGGCACTCAGCTCATTTCTATTCCTCTTTATCGTATGGCACCAGCTGAGTTGAAGGAATTGAAATAGAAGCTTCAGGAGCTTTTGGATAAGGGATTCATTCGCCCTAGTATGTCGTCGTAGGGTGCACCAGTGTTGTTTGTTAAGAAGAAATATGGCTCAATGAGGATGTGTATTGATTATAAACAATTGAACAAGGTAACGGTGAAGAACAAGTATACTCTACCGCGCATTGATGATTTATTTGATCAGCTCCAGGGAGCGAGGGTGTTCTCAAAGATTGATCTTCATTCAGGCTATCATTAGCTGAATATTAGAGATTCTGATATTCTGAAGACAGCATTCAGGACGAGATATGGGCACTATGAGTTCCTTGTGATATCTTTTGGGCTGACCAATGCCCCAACCGCATTCATGCACTTTATGAACAATGTGTTCCGGCCATCTCTGGATTCATTCGTGATTGTGTTCATTGATGACATCCTGGTGTACTCTCGTAGCCAGGAGGAGCATGCTCAGCATTTGAGAGTTGTGTTGCAGAGGTTGAGGGAAGAGAAATTGTATGCGAAGTTCTCCAAGTGCGAGTTTTGGCTCGAGTTTGTAGCTTTTCTGGGTCATGTGGTGTCTCGTAATGGTATTCAGGTTGACCCGAAGAAGATAGAGGCGGTGCAGAGTTAGCCTAGACCGTCCTCAGCTACGAAGATCCGGAGTTTCCTTGGTTTGGCGGGGTATTATCACCGGTTTTTTCAGGGATTTTCATCCATTGCTTCTTCTCTGACCAGATTGACTCATAAGGGTGCACCATTCGTGTGGTCGGATGAGTGCAAAGGGAGCTTTCAGAAGCTCAAGACACCATTGACCACAGCTCCAGTGTTAGTCTTGTCATTAGTTTCAGGTTCATATACCGTATATTGTGATGCCTCGAGAGTGGGGATAGGTTATGTATTGATGCAGTAGGGTAGAGTTATTGCTTATGATTCTCGTCAGTTGAAGCCTCATGAGAAGAACTACCATGTCCATGATTTGGAGTTAGCTGCCATAGTTCATGCCTTAAAGATTTGGAGGCACTATTTGTACGACGTGTTCTGTGAGGTGTATACTGATCATCGTAGTCTCCAGCATTTGTTCAAACAGAAGGATCTTAATTTGAGGCAGCGGAGGTGGCTTGAGTTGCTCAAGGATTATGACATTACTATTCTATATCATCTGTGGAAGGTCAATGTAGTGGCTGATGCTTTGAGTCGAAAGAAGGTTAGTATGGGTAGCTTGGCGTATATTCCAATTGGGGAGAGACCATTTGCATATGATGTTTAGGCGTTGGCCAATCGGCTAGTGAGGTTGGATATTTCAGAGCCTAGCAGGGTGTTGGCTTGCGTTGTTTCTCAGTATTCCTTATATGATCACATTCGTGAGTGCCAGTGTGATGATCCGCACTTGCTTGTCCTTAAGGATAGAGTTCAGCATAATGATGCCAGGGATGTTACTATAGATAGTGATGGTGTGTTGAAGATGCAGGGCCGGATTTGCGTGCCCAATATTAATGGCCTTCGTGAGTTGATATTGGAGGAGGCCCATAGCTCACGGTATTATATCCATCCAGGTGCCGCGAATATGTATCAGGATTTGAGACAGCATTACTGGTGGAGAAGGATGAAGAAAGATATTGTGATTCATGTAGTACGGTGCCTCAACTGTCAGCAGGTCAAGTATGAGCATCAGATGCCTGGTGGCATGTTTCAGGGTGTTGATATTCCCGAGTGGAAAGTGGGAAAGGATCACTACGGACTTTGTTAGTGGACTCCCTCGGACAGCGAGGAAGTTTGATTCAGTTTGGGTGATTGTGGATAGGTTGACCAAGTCAGCTCATTTCATTCCTGTGTGTACTACATACTCCTCGGAGCGATTAGTAGAGATATTCATCCGTGAGATTGTGAGATTGCATGGAGTTCCAGTATCTATCATATCAGACAGAGATACTCAGTTTACTTCGCAATTCTGGAGGATATTTCAGCGTGAGTTGGGCTCACAGGTTGAGTTGAGTACTGCATTTCATCCTCAGACAGACGGACAGTCCGAGCGTACCATTCACATCTTGGAGGATATGTTGCGTGCTTATGTTATTGATTTTGGTTGTTCGTGGGTTGATTATTTGCCTCTTGCAGAGTTTGCTTATAACAACAACTACCAATCCAGTATTCAGATGGCGTCGTATGAGGCCTTATTTGGGAGGCGGTGTAGATCTCCAGTTGGTTGGTTTGAGCCCGGTGAGGCTAGGTTGTTGGGGACAAAGCTGGTCCAGGATGCTTTGGACAATGTGCAGGTGATTCAGGAGAGAATTCGCACAGCCCAGTCACGCCAGAAGAGTTATGTGGACCGGAAGGTCCGGGATGTGTCTTATTCAGTGGGTGAGAAGGTCTTACTGAAGGTTTCGCCTATGAAAGGCGTCATGAGATTTGGGAAGAACGAAAAGCTCAGTTCGAGATTCACTGGCCCTTTTGAGATTCTTAGGAGGATTCGAGAGGTGGCCTATATGCTTGCTTTGCCATCCAGTCTATTGGGAGTTCATCCGGTGTTTCACGTGTCTATGCTCTGGAAGTATGTTGCGACCCATCGCATGTGTTAGATTTTAGTACAGTTTAGCTTGATGATGACTTGACATTATATGGAGCCTATAGCTATATTGGGTCGGCAGGTGCGGAGATTGAGGTCTAAATATATTGCGTCAGTGAAGGTTCAGTGGAGAGGTCGGCCCGTGGAGGAGGCCACGTGGGAGATCGAGGAGGAGATGCGGAGCAGATATCCTCACTTATTTGAGTCTCCAAGTATGTTTCTTGACCCGCTCGAGGATGAGCATTTGCTTAAGTTGGGGGGAATGTGATGACCCGACCAGTCGTCAGGAGAGTTACCACCCCGTTATCCCCTCATTATATTGTTTTATGTTTCTATATCTGTATTAGAGTCTATCGGGTGAGTTTGGATTGAATCTGGTTGAAAAAAAGGCATATAACCTTTTAGAGTGAAGCTTGTTTCAGAAAAATCAACCTGAAGTTGACTATATGGTTAGAGGGCTCGGATGTGGATTCCGGTGATTCAGTTAGCTTCAAGAGGTGATTTGTGACTTAGCGGAGCGATCGAAACTGAATTTGGATCTCCGATATAGAAATAGGCTTGAATTGGCGAAGTTGGAATTTTGGCTTTATCCGGTTGATGGGTAAGATTTTGATCCGGGGATCGGAATGGAATCCGACAGTTTTAGTAGCTTTGTTAGGTGATTTTGGATATGTCTGCAAATTTTCAGGTCATTCGGACATCGTTTGGTCGAAATTTTGATCGGATGTAGGTTTCGGAAGTTCTAAGGAAAATTATGCTTGAATCCGAGGTAATTTGGTGATTTTTGTGTTTAAGGGCATGATTTTATGATTGGAACAAGTTTGTATGATGTTCTAGAATGAGATTGTATTTTTGGTTGAGGTCCCGGGGGCCTCGGGATGATTACGGAAGGTCAAACGAGAATTTTTTAGCAATGCAACAGATCTGTGGTTTTGTCACATGGTGTTTTCGCTTCTGCGAAAAAAGGGCCGCAGAAGTGAGTTCGCAGAAGTGGCTTTGGAAGCGCAGGTGCGAGATTGGGAGGCTCAGCTGGGTCCGCAGAAGCGGACAGGAGTTCGCTTAGGCGAGCCAGCAGAAGCGGGAACTCGCCCGCAGAAACGAAATGGCCATTTTGGGAATTTTCAAAGAAACGGACCTTTGTCCGCGTATGCGAGGGTGCGGAAGCAGGTGATTATCTGCAGAAGCGGAAGTTGAGGAATTAAGTGAAAGCCGCAGAAGCGGAAGCGCGAAAGCGACTCCTGAGTCGCAGAAGCGAAAACCACTATACGGTTTAATGCTTGAGCTTAATCGAAATATCAGTAGAGTAAATTAATTGGGGCTTCGAACTAAGAGAATAGTTGGGCGATTTTGAAGAGGAAATTGAGGAGTATCATCATGTAAAGACTCTTGGACCCAAATTATTTTATTATATTGATAAATCACGGATTTAATCTCTGAAAATAGAGGAATTAAGATATAAAAATGGAGGATTTTGCTCTAAGCCTAAGAAAATGAAAATTGATGATTTGAATGAACAAATGGACTCCGATTTTGATAAATTTTATATGTATGGACTCATAGCGAGACGAGGATTCTGAAAATGTGGATTTTGTAATTTTTTGAGAAGCGGACCCGGGGCTCGGGTTTTGGAAACTTCATGTTTTGGGGTGTAATTTGAGTTATTTCGATTGGGTTATGTTCATTTAGCCTATTATGATGTATTTCTATTGGTTTTGTGACGACCCAAAGGGTCATCACTTATTTTATTAATCATTTCGAGCTTCTGAGGCCTTGAAAACCTCATTCTATGTTGCCTCGATTTGCGTGCACGATCCGAGCATGTAGCGGAAAGATTTTGTGATAGAAAATATGAATTCTATGAGAAATTTGGATAAAAATGATATTAATATTGATATGGTTGACTTCGGTCAACATTTTTGGTAAACGGATCCGGACCCGAGATTGGATGGTCCCGAGAGGTCCGTAGAAAAATATGGGACTTGGACATGCGTCCGGAGTCGAATTCCGAGGCTTAGAGCCCAAGTTATGAATTTTTATGTGAAATTATTTTTGATGAAATTGTTAAAGGAAAATGAATTAATTGACCTTGGTATCGGGCTCGTATTTTGGTTCCGACGCCCGGTACAAGTCTTAAATATTATATATGTGATTTCTGTAAAGTTTGGTGACATTCGGATGTCGTTTGAGATGTTTTGGACCTTGAGTTCCAAGTTAAGAAGTTTTGAAAATCAAAAGTATGAAAATCATGAGTTTGAGGCTTGATTTGATTAAAACGAAGTGATATTGGCGATGTGATCGCACGAACAAGTCCATAATGTGTTTTTGAGGTTATGTACATGTTTGGTTTGGAGCCCGGGGGCTCGGGTAAAGATTTGATAGGCCGTTGGATGAAATTCTGAATTTTTGCACTGCTGGTTTTTCACCCAGTTGTTGGCTTCGCAATTGCGAAGTATTTCTCGCAATTGCGAAGGGGACAGTGTAAGGCAAGGCTCGCAAATGCGAACCTTGATCGCAAATGCGAAGCCCCAATGACCCAGCCTTGTTCGCAAATGCGAACAATTGTTCGCATTTGCGAAAGTCCCCAGAACCTGCCTATATTCGCAAATGCGAACAAATGTTCGCAAATGCGAACATTCCCCATACTTGCCTTGGTTCGCAAATGCGAACCATTGTTCGCAAATGCGAACACTGCCTTATACAGCCTGTGTTCACAAATGCGAACATTAGTTCGCAAATGCGAACACCCCTTTGTCTGCCAGTGATCGCAAATGCGAACAAATGTTCGCAAATGCGAACTTCCCGACCTTAGCTTATTTTTCAAACTCCAGAAATTGGTCGGGGTTCGCAATTGCGAACCCATGTTCGCAAATGCGAACACAGAGACCCGTAAAACACGAATTTCAGTCATTTCTTCACTTTTTACAAAACAAAAACACCCATTTGCGATTCTTCACGGATTTCTTCTTCATCAAAACGATTGTAAGTCACTTTTTACTTAATTCTTTCAATTCCTAACATCATTAAACATGTTTTTCATAAGAAATCAAAGATTTTCATGGTAGAATTCTTGTTTTTGTTAGAAAGTAGGGTTTTTCATAAATTGGGGAATTGGACCTCGAATTGAGGTCCGATTTTGAAACAAATTATATACATGAACTCGTGGGGGATGGGTAACCGGATTTTGGTCCTAACCCCGAATTCCGACCATGTGGGCCCGGGGTTGAAATTCACTATTCCGGGCAGGAATGTTGTAAAAGTTGTATTTGGTCTTAAGAATTAGTTTGTTGAGTAGTATTGATGATATTAAATCAATTGTGTTTAGATACGATTGGATTGGAGCCAAATTTGAAGGAAAAAGACATTTCCACGGATTGAATTGTTCATAAGCATTCGAGGTAAGTGTTTGTTCTATCCTAGCTTGAGGGAATAGGATTATGTGCTATGTGTTATGTGATCGTGTGCGGTGTATGGGCTGTGGTGACGAGCATCCATACACTGGCGTCTAGTATGACCGTGAGTCGTTGAAAAATGATTATTTTGAGATATATTACAGATGAATTGTAATTGTTCTCCCTTGTTGGGACTTGTTGGGAAGATAATTATTGATTGCCCTTGATGGGACGGTTTATGAATTACTGTTTCTTTCTTTGCCCTTAACTGTGATTGTTATTTGGGTGAGGAAGAGTGATAATGCACGAAGGGTGATGCCGTGTCATGTTTATTTATTTATGCACGAAGGTTAATGTCGTGCCATGTTTATTTATTGATTATGCACGAAGGATCATGCCGTGCCCTGTTATTGAACCATGTACGAAGGATCATGCCGTACTATGGGTGTGAGGATGAGAGTAAAAGCACGAAGGGTGATGCCGTGTACTTTATTTGTTTATTTGGTGAGGATGAGAGTAAAAGCACGAAGGGTGATGCCGTGCAACTGCTTGCTATTTCTTGAATTGATACTACTTGTGTTTACATTATACTTTGTTTTTCCTTGTGAATTTATTAACTGTGGTTAATTGTTGAATTCTTTGAGATATTCTTTATTGTGTTAATACTTGGTTATTTCTTGTCATTTTGTGGTATACACATATATATATATTGAATTGCACAGGTTTATATGGGTGTCTGGTCCTAGGCTTGTCACTACTTCGCCGGGATAGGCCAGGCACTTACCAGCACATGGGGTCGGTTGTGCTGATATTACACTTCTGTGCGTTTTTGCACAGGTCCAGGTTACGATCGGGAGCAGCAGCAGCAGTAAATCGATTGCGTGGGAGCTAATCATATTTGAGACCGAGGTAGCTTGCAGACGTCCGCAGGCCCGACGTTTCTGTCTTTATTTATGTCATTAGCTGTAGTCTCTTTGTTCCGAGACAAACAGAATTATGTTATATTTCCTTCGGACTTTTATGTGTAGTATTCCATAGTAGTTCGTGAGTTGGTGACTCCATGTCTTGGGTAGAGGATTTCAGTATGATTTTCATCTTGAAGTTAATTATTTCTATTTTTATAAAGTATTCCGCATTTATTTAATTAAATTTTGTTAAAAACAGGATAGTATGAATACAGTGGCTTGCCTAGCTACCACGAGTAGGCGCCATCACGATCCCGATATTGGGGGAAAAATCCGGGTCGTGACAAGTTGGTATCAGAGCTCTAGGTTACATAGGTCTCACCACTCACGAACAAGCTTAGTAGAGTTTGAGAGGTAGGTACGGAGACGTCTGTACTTGTCCTCCAGAGTCTATTGAGTTAGGAAAGAGTCTCTCATTTGTTCTTTCTTGTCGTGCGACTTGTTCCTCAATTACCGATTGAATTTCTATTCTGTCCTTTCGCAGATGGTGAGGACACGCGCTTCTTCGTCCGCTGACCAGCAGCCCGAGCCCCAGGCAGCTCCCGTGAGGGGCAGGGGCCAAGGCCGTATCAGAGGCCATGGTAGGGGTAGAGCTCAGCCCCAGGCAGCTACCCCAGAGGTGGAGCCTCATATTGAGATTGACGAGGAGGTTCCAGTTCCAGCAGCTCCAGTGGGCCCAGCTCAGGTCCCAGGAGAGGCTTTATTTACCCCGGATCTCCGGGATGCTTTGGTCAGAATAGCGGGATTTATGGACAGCATTGCCAGAGCGGGTTTATTATCAGTTGCACCAGCCGCTTCTCAGGCTGGAGGAGGGGCCCAGACTCCTATTGCTCGTACTCCGGAGCCAGTAGCTCCTCAGCCTCAAGCACCAGTGGTTCAGCCAGCTGTGGCCACTCAGTCAGGTACCACAGCTCATGCCGGTGATGGAGTGGCCATGACTTCTGATTCTTTATGGAGACTTGATCGGTTCTCCAAGCTATTTACCACTACCTTCAGCGGTGCCACATCAGAGGATCCTCAGGACTTCTTATTCAGTTGCCGTGAGATTCTCAAGACTATGGGGATCGTGGAGACAAATGGAGTTGACTTCTGTACATTCAGGCTTGCAGGATCCGCCAAGACTTGGTGGAGAGATTATTGCTTGACTCGACCAGCGGGGTCCCCAGCTTTATCATGGGATCAGTTTGCGGAACTATTTATGGAGAAGTTTCTCCCTGCTACTCAGCGGGATGTACTTCGGAGGCAGTTTGAGCGCCTCCATCAGGGCACTATGACAGTTACACGGTATGAGACGAGATTTGTCGATTTGGCTCGTCATGCAGTGGTGATACTTCCCACGGAGCGGGAGAGGGTCCGCAGGTTTATAGATGGGCTTAATCAGCCGATTAGACTCCAGATGGCTATGGGCGTGGGGAGTGACATATCATTTCAGGAGGCAGCCAATGCAGCACGCAGAGTTGAGATGGCTCTTGCTAGGGAGGCGGTTATTCTTCAGATAAGAGGCCTCGTCATTCAGGCAGGTTTGGTGGTTCTTCCTCTGGTAGCAGAGAATCCTTTGATAGAGGCTAATCCTCCACGCCTTTTTATTCCGCCCTTCAGGCTTCACAGGGTGGATCAGGTGATCGTGGTTTTCGGGGGCATTATTCAGACCAGTCTCCTATCAATGCTCAGCCTCTTCAGAGTGTTCGTGGAGGCCATTCAGGTCGTTAGGGCCAGCAGCCCTATCAGTCTAAGAGTTGCTACGGTTGTGGTGACCCAGGTCATTTTATTAGGTATTGCCCTCTAGCAGCGGGCAACTCTCAGGAGCGAGGTCCTCGTCCTATGATTCAGGCCCCAGCTGACCCTCAGCCTGCCAAGCCAGCCAGAGGCGGGGGTAGAGATTATAGAGGTGGAGGTCGAGACCGTAGAGGTGGAGACCGTCCGGCGAGAGGTAGAGGTCAGCCAGTTGATGGTCGTCCTAGAGACGCAGCTCAGAGGGGAGGTGCAGATCCCCGATTCTATGTTTTACCAGCCAGGCCAGAGGCAGAGGCATCAGATGCTGTGATTACAGGTACTATTCTTGTGTGTGGCAGAGGTGCTTCGGTATTATTTGACCCTGGATCTACATATTCCTATGTGTCTTCCTACTTCGCACCGTATTTGGTTGTGCCCAGCTATGCTCTGGATATTCCAGTTTATGTGGCTACACCAGTGGGTGACTCTATTGTAGTCGATCGGGTGCATCGTTCGTGCGTAGTTATATTTGGGGGTCTTGTGACCCGTGTTGATCTGTTGCTTTTGGATATGGTAGATTTTGATGTCATATTGGGGATGGACTGGTTGTCCCCATATCATGCTATTCTTGATTGCCATGCTAAGACGGTGACCTTAGCCTTGCCGGAATCACCCCGACTAGAGTGGAAAGGTACCTCAAGCCACTCCGTTCGCACTGTTATTTCTTATGTTAAGGCTCGACGTATGGTCGAGAAAGGGTGTCTAGCTTATCTGGCTTATGTTCGTGATTCCAGCGCAGAAGTTCCTTCCATTGAGTCGGTCCCTATTGCACGGGAGTTTCCGGAGGTTTTTCCTTCAGACCTGCCGGGCATGCCACCCGACAGGGATATTGATTTCTGTATTGATTTGGCACCGGGCACTCAGCCCATCTCTATTCCACCCTATCGTATGGCCCCGCCGGAGTTAAAAGAGTTGAAAAATCAGTTGCAGGACCTTCTTGAGAAGGGCTTTATCAGGCCCAGTGTTTCCCCCTAGGGAGCACCTGTATTATTTGTAAAGAAGAAGGATGGCTCGATGCGGATGTGTATTGATTACCGGCAGTTAAACAAGGTGACTATCAAAAATAAATATCCACTGCCGAGGATTGATGATTTGTTTGACCAACTCCAGGGGAGCGAGGGTATTTTCTAAGATAGACTTGAGGTCAGGCTACCATCAGCTGAAGATCAGGGCGGCTGACATTCCTAAGACGACCTTTCGCTCTAGATATGGGCATTATGAGTTCTTGGTCATGTCCTTCGGGTTGACCAATGCCCTAGCAGCATTCATGGAGTTGATGAATCGGGTATTCGGGCTTTACTTAGATCTGTTCGTGATAGTCTTTATAGATGACATCCTGGTGTACTCCCGCAGCTAGGAAGAGCACGGGCAGCACCTCAAAGTGGTTCTTCAGACTCTGAAAGATAACCGACTATATGCCAAATTTTCTAAATGTGAGTTCTGGCTGAGTTCGGTAGCATTTCCGGGTCACATTGTATCGGTGGAAGGTATTCAGGTAGACCCAAAGAAGATTGAGGCAGTCCAGAATTGGCCTCGACCAGCTTCAGTGACTGAGATCCGGAGTTTCTTGGGATTAGCAGGTTACTACCGTCGTTTTGTAAAGGGGTTTTCTTCTATCGCAGCCCCGATGACCAGGTTGACCCAGAAGGGTGTTCAATTTGAATGGTCCGATGAATGTGAGGCGAGCTTTCGAAAGCTCAAGACAACCTTGACCACAGCACCGGTATTGGTTTTACCCACAGGTACGGGACCTTATACTGTTTATTGTGATGCTTCCCGTATTGGGCTTGGTGCAGTGTTAATGCAGGATGGTAAGGTTATCGCTTATGCTTCGAGGCAGTTAAAGATACATGAGAAGAATTATCCAGTTCATGATCTTGAGTTAGCAGCAGTGGTTCATGCCTTAAAGATCCGGAGGCATTATCTATATGGTGTGACATGTGAGGTGTACACTGATCATAAAAGCCTACAGTACTTGTTCAAACAGAAGGAGTTGAATCTATGACAGCGGAGATGGTTAGAGTTGCTAAAAGACTATGATGTTACTATATTATATCACCTAGGTAAGGCCAATGTGGTGGCTGATGCATTGAGTAGAAAGTATGCCAGCATGGGTAGTCTTGCATATATTCCGGTCAATCGGAGACCATTAGCTCTAGATGTCCAGGCCTTAGCCAACCGGTTCGTGAGATTAGACATTTCTGAGCCTAGCAGGGTGTTAGCCTACACGGTCGCTCGTTCTTCTTTATTAGAGCGTATCCGTGAGAGGCAATTTGATGATCCTCATTTGCGTGAGTTGAGAGATACGGTACAGCGGGGAGGTGCCACACAGGTAAATCTAGATGATGATGGGGTATTGAAATTGCAGGGTCGAGTTTGTGTGCCCAATGTCGAAGGGATTCGAGAGTTGATCTTAGCAGAGGCCCACGGTTCGCGGTATTCTATTCACCCGGGCGCCGCGAAGATGTACCAGGACTTACGGCAGAAATATTGGTGACGCAGAATGAAGAAAGATATTGTTGCGTATGTCGCTCGGTGTCTAAATTGTCAGCAGGTGAAATATGAGCACCAGAAGCTTGGCGGTGTATTCCATAGGATTGAAATTCCCGAGTGGAAATGGGAGCGGATCACTATGGACTTCGTTACTGGACTTCTTTTGACTCAGAGGAAATTTGATGCTATTTGGGTCATTGTTGATAGGCTGACCAAATCAGCACACTTTATTCCAGTATCTGTCTCCTACTCGTCGGAGAGGTTAGCGGAGGTTTACATTAGGGAGATTGTTCGTCTCCATGGGGTGCCGGTATCTATTATCTCTGATCGGGGAACGCAGTTTACCTCGCGGTTCTGGAGAGCGGTCCAGCGGGAGTTAGGCACCCAGGTTCAGTTGAGTACAGCATTTCATCCTCAGACGGATGGCCAGTCCGAGAGGACTATTCAGATTCTTGAGGACATGCTTCGAGCCTGTGTTATTGATTTCGGAGGCTCGTGGGACCGGTTTCTACCATTAGCAAAGTTCGTCTACAATAACAGTTACCAATCTAGCATCCAGATGGCTCCGTATGAGGCGTTGTACGGTAGGCGATGTCGATCACTAGTTGGATGGTTTGAACCGGGAGAGGCTCGGTTGTTGGGTACAGACTTAGTTCAGGAGGCCTTGGATAAGGTCAAGACTATTCAGGAGAGATTGCGTTCAGCTCAGTCCAAGCAAAAGACTTATGCGGATCGTAAGGTTCGAGATGTAGATTTCATGGTTGGTGAACGAGTATTGCTCCGGGTGTCGCCTATGAAGGGCGTGATGAGGTTTGGGAAGAAGGGCAAGCTCGGCCCTAGGTATATTGGTCCATTTGAGATTCTAGACAGAGTGGGAGGGGTGGCTTACAGATTAGCTTTGCCGCCTAGCTTATCAGCCGTGCATCCAGTTTTTCACGTATCTATGATTCGGAGATACCACGGCGATCCCACACATGTGTTAGACTTCAGTACTGTCCAATTGGACAATGATCTATCTTACGAGGAGGAGCCGGTGGCTATTCTAGACCGGCAGGTTCGACAGTTGAGGTCGAAGAGTTATCCTTCTGTGCGTGTTCGGTGGAGAGGTCAGCCTCCCGAGGCATCGACCTGGGAGTCCGAGTCCGATATGCGGAGCCGTTACCCACACTTGTTTCCTGACTCAGGTACTTCTTTCTTTTGTCCGTTCGAGGACGAACGGTTGTTTTAGAGGTGGAGATTGTGACGACCCAAAGGGTCATCACTTATTTAATTAATCATTTCAAGCTTCTGAGGCCTTGAAAACCTCATTCTATGTTACCTCGATTTACGTGCACAATCCGAGCATGTAGCCGGAAAGATTTTGTGATAGAAAATATGAATTCTATGAGAAATTTGGATAAAAATGATATTAATATTGATATGGTTGACTTCGGTCAACATTTTTGGTAAACGGATCCGGACCCGAGATTGGATGGTCCCGAGAGGTCCGTAGAAAAATATGGGACTTGGACATGCGTCCGGAGTCGAATTCCGAGGCTTAGAGCCCAAGTTATGAATTTTTATGTGAAATTGTTTTTGATGAAATTGTTAAAGGAAAATGAATTAATTGACCTTGGTATCGGGCTCGTATTTTGGTTCCGACGCCCGGTAAAAGTCTTAAATATTATATATGTGATTTCTGTAAAGTTTGGTGACATTCGGATGTCGTTTGAGATGTTTTGGACCTTGAGTTCCAAGTTAAGAAGTTTTGAAAATCAAAAGTATGAAAATCATGAGTTTGAGGCTTGATTTGATTAAAACGAAGTGATATTGGCGATGTGATCGCACGAACAAGTCCATAATGTGTTTTTGAGGTTATGTACATGTTTGGTTTGGAGCCCGGGGGCTCGGGTAAAGATTTGATAGGCCGTTGGATGAAATTCTGAATTTTTGCACTGCTGGTTTTTCACCCAGCTGTTGGCTTCGCAATTGCGAAGTATTTCTCGCAATTGCGAAGGGGACAGTGTAAGGCAAGGCTCGCAAATGCGAACCTTGATCGCAAATGCGAAGCCCCAATGACCTAGCCTTGTTCGCAAATGCGAACAATTGTTCGCATTTGCGAAAGTCCCCAGAACCTGCCTATGTTCGCAAATGCGAACAAATGTTCGCAAATGCGAACATTCCCCATATTGCCTTGGTTCGCAAATGCGAACCATTGTTCGCAAATGCGAACACTGCCTTATACAGCCTGTGTTCGCAAATGCGAACATTAGTTCGCAAATGCGAACACCCCTTTGTCTGCCAGTGTTCGCAAATGCGAACTAATGTTCGCAAATGCGAACTAATGTTCGCAAATGCGAACTTCCCAGCCTTAGCTTATTTTTCAAACTCCAGAAATTGGTCGGGGTTCGCAATTGCGAACCCATGTTCGCAAATGCGAACACAGAGACCTGTAAAACACGAATTTCAGTCATTTCTTCACTTTTTACTAAACAAAAACACCCATTTGCGATTCTTCACGAATTTCTTCTTCATCAAAACGATTGTAAGTCACTTTTTACTTAATTCTTTCAATTCCTAACATCATTAAACATGTTTTTCATAAGAAATCAAAGATTTTCATGGTAGAATTCTTGTTTTTGTTAGAAAATAGGGTTTTTCATAAATTGGGGAATTGGACCTCGAATTGAGGTCCGATTTTGAAACAAATTATATACATGAACTCGTGGGGGATGGGTAACCGGATTTTGGTCCTAACCCCGAATTCCGACCATGTGGGCCCGGGGTTGAAATTCACTATTCCGGGCAGAATGTTGTAAAAGTTGTATTTGGTCTTAAGAATTAGTTTGTTGAGTAGTATTGATGATATTAAATCAATTGTGTTTAGATACGATTGGATTGGAGCCAAATTTGAAGGAAAAAGACATTTCCACGGATTGAATTGTTCATAAGCATTCGAGGTAAGTGTTTGTTCTATCCTAGCTTGAGGGAATAGGATTATGTGCTATGTGTTATGTGATCGTGTGCGGTGTATGGGCTGTGGTGACGAGCATCCATACACTAGCGTCTAGTATGACCGTGAGTCGTTGAAAAATGATTATTTTGAGATATATTACAGATGAATTGTAATTGTTCTCCCTTGTTGGGACTTGTTGGGAAGATAATTATTGATTGCCCTTGATGGGACGGTTTATGAATTACTGTTTCTTTCTTTGCCCTTAACTGTGATTGTTATTTGGGTGAGGAAGAGTGATAATGCACGAAGGGTGATGCCGTGTCATGTTTATTTATTTATGCACGAAGGTTAATGCCGTGCCATGTTTATTTATTGATTATGCACGAAGGATCATGCCGTGCCCTGTTATTGAACCATGTACGAAGGATCATGCCGTACTATAGGTGTGAGGATGAGAGTAAAAGCACGAAGGGTGATGCCGTGTACTTTATTTGTTTATTTGGTGAGGATGAGAGTAAAAGCACGAAGGGTGATGCCGTGCAATTGCTTGCTATTTCTTGAATTGATACTACTTGTGTTTACATTATACTTTGTTTTTCCTTGTGAATTTATTAACTGTGGTTAATTGTTGAATTCTTTGAGATATTCTTTATTGTGTTAATACTTGGTTATTTCTTGTCATTTTGTGGTATACACATATATATATTGAATTGCACAGGTTTATGTGGGTGTCTGGTCCTAGGCTTGTCACTACTTCGCCGGGATAGGCCAGGCACTTACCAGCACATGGGGTCGGTTGTGCTGATATTACACTTCGTGCATTTTTGCACAGGTCCAGGTTACGATCAGGAGCAGCAGCAGCAGTAAATCGATTTCGTGGGAGTTGATCATATTGAGACCGAGGTAGCTTGCAGACGTTCGCAGGCCCGGCGTCTCTCTCTTTATTTATGTCATTAGCTGTAGTCTCTTTGTTCCGAGACAAACAGAATTATATTATATTTCCTTCAGACTTTTATGTGTAGTATTCCATAGTAGTTCGTGAGTTGGTGACTCCACGTCTTGGGTAGAGGATTTCGGTATGATTTTCATCATGAAGTTAGTTATTTCTATTTTGATAAAGTATTCCGCATTTATTTAATTAATTTGTGTTAAAAACAGGATAGTATGAATACAGTGGCTTGCCTAGCTACCACGAGTAGGCGCCATCACGATCCCGATATTGGGGGAAAAATCCGGGTCGTGACAGGTTTTGATCAGATTCAACACCCGTGAAGGTTGATTCTCGTGGCAAGGGCATTACGGACTAGTGTTTGAGCCGGTTCGAGGTGAGTAATGGGTATGGATGATGACCTAAGGGTTTGAAACCCCGGTATATCACTATGTGACGCTGTTTTGAGGCGAGACACGTACTTTACTGTAAGTGCGGGGTCGATTGTGATTGGGGACTATGGCTTAGTCCTACTGTGTAGTATTATATTGTATTGTTGGCTACAAATGAGCCGGTAAACCTCATACTTGGATGGTTGTGGATATATTTAGGCTGTGAGCCAGTTATTTGGATCTCGTGAGGATCGTTGTCATTGCTTCTATGATTATAGCACGTTTTCGTGATATCACTCCTGAGCTAAACACTATCTAATATAATTTTCCAAATTCTGGTATTTCTAAACACTGGTTTCTACTATTACTGTTGAAAAGGGATTTACATGATATTAATTGTGCATGTGGGGCTTGCATTGCATGTAGCTGGACTGGTAGTGGATCGGGCTACCGCCGTAGCATATCACTGATATTGTGTTTGGGCTGTAGGAGCCCCTCCGGAGTCTGAATCCCTACAGTGAGTGCGGGTACCTAAATGGATCAGGCTACGCACCGTAGCGGTCATCTTCATGCATCTGCATTGCATTTAGACATATCTGCTACACTGTCTTAACTGTCCTTGCTTTATCTGTTATTTATACTGCTGAAAAGGATAAAAGAAGTATTATATAGCTTTGTTAAGTGGTTTATTGGGTATTTTTACCTTCAATGTCTTTATCCCTGCTTATTACCACTGAGTTGGAAGTACTCACACTACTCCCTACACCTTGTGCAGATCCAGGTACTTCTCAGCAGGGTTGACTTCCCAGCTGCTCCAGAGCTCATTACAGATTGTCGAGGTAGCTGCTTGGCGTCCGCAGGACCCGACCTTCCTTGTTATATTTTCTTGATTTTTCGTATTTTGTCAAACACTTATGTATATAGTACTATTATGACACTCTTAGTAGAGGCTCTTGACTCGTGACCCCGGATTTTGTGGGGAGTATTGTACTGTTTTGGGATTTTTTCACAGTTTATGCTAGATTTTATATCTTTTCTTATTACAGTTAATGCTTTAAAGGTAAAATGAGAACTGGTAGCTCAATATTTTGAACAGTTGGTCAGGCTGGCCTAGCAATGTGCTGGGCGCCATCACACCCGGGTTTGGGGTTGTTACAACAGTGGTATTAGACTTATTTGTATTTTTGGTTGAGGTCTCGGGGGCCTCGGGATGATTTCGGGTGGTTAACAGAAGGATTTTGAGGTTCAGAGTTGCAGCTTTAATTGTTGGTTTCTTGTCATAATCGCACCTGCGAGTTTAGGGTCGCAGGTACTGCGCTGCAGAAGGAGATATGCAGCCGCAGATGCGATTTTGGCCTAGAGATGCGGCTGGATTTTCGCAAATGTGGTGCCGCAGATGCAGCTAAGCAACCGCATATGCGGTTTCACTAGACAAAAAAGGGGCAGAATCAAGGGTTTGTTTAAAAACTTGGAAAAAATTATTTGGAAGCTCGGGATAGGCGATTTTGAGAAAGATCTTCACCTGGGTATTTTGGGTCAATGATTCTTGCTTGATTCTTACTCGATTTTTATTGGAAGAAGGTTCTTAGACATAGAATTTGAATTTTGATGGGGAATTTGACCTTGGATTTTGATAATTTTGGTATGTATGAACTCGTGAGAGAAAGCGGATTCTAAAAATATAAATTTTACCCGATTTTGTGACGTGGGCCCGAGGTGCTTTTGGTTATTTCACTCAATTCGGCGCATTCACTTAGAATTTATTTGTAAAATTAGTTACTTGAAGTATTATTTATATTATACAACTGAATTGAATATATTTGGGCCATTTGGACTCGAATACTCGTGGCAAGAACGTGGTTTCGAGTTGATTTGAGCTGGTTCAAGGTAAGTGGCTTGCCTAACCTTGTGTGGAGGACCTTCCCCTTAGGATTGGTATATTTTTTAATTGAAATGCCTTGTACGTAAGGTGACGAGTGCGTACTTGTGCTAATTGTTGAAAAATCCAGTTTCCATTAAGTACTTAGAATTGTGTTTCCTTTTCTTGTTATATTACTTGCAAGTTAAGCATGTTGTTAGCTTAGGGAAGCATGTGTAATTGATCTAACTGCCTATTTGCTCTACTGCCCTACTTGAATTATGTGCAAGATGCTAGGTTAGGAATACATGCTTTACCTTGGTATGAAATTTGATTGAATTGAGTTTCTCGTTGCTGCTGTGAATTTACTTTGGGACTACGGGACGGTATCCCGGGAGATCCCCTTGTATGTGTACTTTGGGACTACGGAATTGTATTCTGGGAGTCCCCCCGCACTTTTACATTGGAACTATGGGACTGCACCCGATAGATTCCCCCAGTATTGAGTATTTATATTTGGGACTACGAATGTGGTATTCCAGTAGATCCTCGCGCACTTATGAGTTGGTCTACGGGACTGTACCCAGGAGATCCACTGAATATTTGTTTTTGGGGACTACAGGACGGTATCCTGGGAGATCCCACAGCTGTTATTTATGCATTGATCTGTATTTGTTTACTGTGATTTCTTGTTTCTATTTCAGTTATCGTTATCTTTATGTCATGTGTTACTCTTACCGTTGTACTTATTTATACTGCTCTGTTCTACACTTTCGGACTTTATATTTTATTTAATCTCAGTAGGGCCCTGAGTTTCCTCGTCACTATCCAACCGAGGTTAGGCTTGTCAGTTATTGAGTACCATTATGGTGTACTCATGCACTTCCTGCGCATGTTTTTTTTCATATGCAGATCCAGGTAGCTCTACCCAGACTTACCATCCTTGAGGCGAGGCGATCTTTCGGAGACTTCGTGGTATATCTGTCGCGTCCGCAGACCGAGGAATCTCTCTCCATCCTCTCTTGTAGTTACAGCCCTTATATATTTACTTTGTTTTAGGCATTCTGGAGTTAGAGCAATATGTATTATTCTTAGCTTGTGATTTCATGAGTTTCCAGATTATGGGAAAAACATTAATATTCAAAAGTTGATATGGTGTATTCCTAGTGGCACTATTAAATACTATTTTATTTACCCTTTATGGTTTTACTCGTTTTTATTTTGTAAATTAGTTTATATTTCCACATTGTTAGCTTATCTAGTCGTAAAAACTAGGTGCCATCACGATGATTCACGGAGGGTGAACTGGGATCGCGACAATAGAGCTGGGGGGAAGTTGGTTGTTCTTGTTAACGAGCCTCTTGTGCAATATTCCCGCTAGATCATCCTGGTAGAAAGTTGTGACAAAAAGTGGTGGTGCGACAAAAGAGTTGCAACTATTGCTAACTTCTTGCTTGGCTCCATATTTAGCTAGGTTATCCGCAACACTATTTTGATCCCTGTAGATATGTCGGAGAGAAAGCCTACTCAGTTGTTGAAGCAATAACCTGCTGTCATTTAGAATGTTAGTATGTTGCATATTAGACATATTTAACATACCAATTATGTCCTGTGCATATGTTTCAATGTAAGTGGTGTATACCGGTGACACCCAACAATCTTCAATCTCATGAGTCATAGTAGTTTTATGTGGATATCGGTTGCTGGAGGTGATCCACTTGCGAAGCCCATGATGCAGTGCCCCTATGTGTTGTGAAAAAGACCACATATTCTATAGCTGTTTTGAGCAAGTGAAGACGCACCATCTATTTTTAGTTTGTAATGACTTGGTGGTGGAGGATTCCATTTGATGTTTAGAGCTATGGTAATTTTTTTAGCCTTTATATTGTGTTAGAAAAAAGTATTTAGTAGCCGTATTTAGAATTAAATTAATATTGATGTGCATCTTTTTATTATCCAGTGTGTTTTGATTACAAACATTCCATATATACCATATAGCAAAAGAGAGAAATATGGTATTAGGGATTCTATACGGAGTTGATTGTAAAGGCATGTGTATTAGGCTATATAACCATTGTGAATTATGAATAAAATTTAGGTTAGAGTACTGTGATGTTCCTAAAGTAGGTGTAGTGGAATGAGTTGAAGGGATTATATTGAGTTGTGCGCATAGCTGGGTTGCTTGCGGACATTCGAGGAAGATATGTGTAGTTGTTTCTGGAGCCATTTGGCATTGCGTACATATATTTAAATTGATGATACCTAATTTGAATAGATATGTAGCAGTTGGTAGTCGGTTATGTGAAAGTATCCATAGGAAAAAAGATATATTTTGTGGAATTTGTAGCTTCCAAATTCATTTGTATAAGTACTGATTACTCAGAATATACTCCGAATGTGTGTTTTTAAATTAATTGGTAGATCAATCGAAAGTATGTCAAAATGATATTTATTATCATAGTAGTAGTCAGATACTAACTTATGTTGTTCTTGGGGATGGAAAGGACCATAGATACAGGAACGAAGTAATAAATTATGTTTTATCCGTGGATCAGTCCAGAATTTTACGTGATTTCCGCCATTTATATCTCAAATGGCAATAAGACCATCCACTTATGATATTTTTCCACATGCAGGTAGGAAATTATTTGGCGTCTTATTAGGGCGAAGATATGTATTTATTAGAGTTTGTAACCATAGTTGTCCTAGATGTTGGAAAAATCGCCATAAAAGGCTTGCATGTAAAGCTTTATTTTTTTGTGGAAAGTTGTTAGATGCCCATGCCACCTTGCTCTAGTGGTTGGGAGACACTGTTCCACTTAATGAGGTGAAATTATTTCTTTTGTAAAGTTGTAGCCCAAAGAAACGTTTTTTGGTATCTATTTAAAAGAGATAGGATGTTGTTAGGCAGTTTGATATACTGCATAATATGGTTGGGTAATTGGTTTAGGGTAAATCGAATAAGAGTAGTGCGACTTACTCTTGTTAAGAATTTTATTTTCCACCAAGCTAATTTATTTTTAAAATTATCCAAGAAAAATTAAAAATTATTTTTAGTTGATTTTTTAACAAAGACGGGGAAGCCCAATATCTACCAAATTGTTTCCCCTCTTTTCATATGGAATAGCTGCAAAACAGATTTTTTTATATTTAAAGGGCATGATTTGGATAAAAATATTTTTGATTTTTGGAAGTTTATTATTTGACCGAGTATTTTTATGAATTGATTTATAGAGTTGATGATGAAGTCATACGTAGGTGGAATTATTTTGGTAGGTAAGATAATATTATCCGCAAAAAACATGTGTGATATTGAAGGTCCTTTTGGAGAGATAGTATTGGTTGCCACTCAAGATAATCTACTGCCGTATTTATTTGTCGAGAGAGCATTTCAAGCCATAGTATGAAGAGATAAGGCGATAGAGGATCTCCTTGAAGAATGTCCCTTGTTAGATTAAAATAATCAGTAAGATTGCCGTTGATTAAGATCGATGTTAGAGTGGTTGTAACGCAAGGCATGATGAGTGTCACGACCCGGATTTCCCACCATCGGGGTCATGATGGCGCCTACTAAATGGAAGCTAGGCAAGCCAAATATTAATTACATCTCCATTAATTACTAATTTCTTATTAACAACATAAAAATTACAGCGGAAGACTTAGTCAAATGTGATAAAGAAAATCCAAATCTCGATATACTACCCAAGATTGGTGTCACAATACTCACGAACTTCTAAGAATAATACACATAACTGTCTGAAAGAAAATACAAGTTGTTTATCTCAATTACATGAGATAACAGAATGAAAAGCATAGATAGAAGAGACAACGGGTCCTGCGGACGCTTGCAAGGCTACCTCGTAGTCTCAGTAGTCGAAAAATCCACAAGTCTCTACTGTCGCTGCTGCTGTCCGTAACCTGTATCTGCGCAAAAAGAGCGCAGAGTGTAGTATCAGCACAACCGACCCCATGTGCTGGTAAGTGCCTGGCCTATCCCAGCGAACTAGTGACAAGGCTAAGGCGAGTCACCCACCTAAACCTGTACAGTTGCAATATAGATATATATATATATATATACAATACATTTATAAAGAAATACTCTGCTCTAAAATAACAGTCAATAACTCAAGTTATCCAGAATAATCTAATCAACAGAATAAACCTTACTTTCTTGTCTCAATTTCCTCTTTCATTTCATGTCTCGTGGTAGGCGTACCACCCGCTCCCAACTATCACGGTAATTATCTCTTGTGGTAAGCGTACCACCCGCTCCCAATTATCAATAATTATATATCGTGGTAGGCGTACTACCCGCTCCCAAATATCAATAATTATATCTCGTGGTAGGCGTACCACCCGCTCCCAAATATATCAATAATTATATCTCGTGGTAGGCGTACCACCCGCTCCCAAATATATCAATAATTATATCTCGTGGTAGGCGTACCACCCGCTCCCAAATATATCAATAATTATATCTCGTGGTAGGCGTACCACCCGCTCCCAAATATATCAATAATTATATCTCGTGGTAGGCGTACCACCCGCTCCCAAATATATCAATAGGCTACCGGCAACTATGGCCAATGCCAAGATTTAAATCACTTCGTGGTCGGCGTACCACACGATCCCATTTCTTATTATATAAGTGGTCGGCGTACCACACGATCCCATTTCATAAATATATATATATATTACCGGCCTTTAGCCAATAATCTCTATATCAACAATATTTGTAATTACCGGTTTTTAAACCAATAATTTATAATAGCTTCAACAATTTACCTTCATTACCGGTATAACACCAATAATCCTTATTCAACAATTTATTCATAACTAAATTCATATTCCTACAAACTAGGATAGAACAAACACTTACCTCGAGTGCTTATGAACAATTCAATCCGTGGATATGTCTTTTCTTTCAATTTGGCTCCAATTCAACCGTATTGATTTAATATCATCAATTCTACTCAACAACTAATTCTTAACACCAAATAACACTTTTTCAACATTCTGCCATGAATAGTAAATTTCAACCCCGGGCCCACATGGTCGGAATTCGGGGTTAGGACCAAAATCCGGTTACCCATCCCTCCACGAGTTCATATATATAATTTGTTTCAAAATCGGACCTCAATTCGAGGTCCAATTCCCCAATTTATGAAAAACCCCATTTTCTAACAAAAACAAGAATTTTACCATGAAAATCTTTGATTTCTTATGAAAAACATGTTTAATGATGTTAGGAATTGAAAGAATTAAGTAAAAAGTAACTTACAATCGTTTTGATGAAGAATAAATCCTTGAAGAATCGCAAATGGGTGTTTTGGGTTTTGTGAAATGTGAAGAAATGACTGAAATTCGTGTTTTTCAGGTCTCTGTGTTCGCATTTGCGAACATGGGTTCGCAATTGCGAACCCCGACCAATTTCTGGAGTTTGAAAAACAAGATAAGGCTGGGAAGTTCGCATTTGCGAACTTTTGTTCGCATTTGCGAAGCCAAAGCAAATCTGGGGTCTTCGCAATTGCGAACATATGTTCGCAATTGCGAACTAGGCTGCTTCCAGGGATTTTTCGCATTTGCGACATAAGGTTCGCATTTGCGAACCAGTAGGCTTCTGGGCTTCTTCGCAATTGCGACATATTCTTCGCAATTGCGAAGACAGGCAATTACTGAAGGCCTCACAATTGCGAGGTTTGGTTCGCATTTGCGAACCCAACTGGTCCTGGGCACCTTCGCATTTGCGACCCAGGGTTCGCATTTGCGAACCCTTCCTTGACCTGCCACCTTCGCAATTGCGAGAAATTCTTCGCAATTGCGAAGACAACAGCTTGGGTGAAAAACCAGCAGTTCAAAAATTCAGAATTTCATCCAACGGCCTATCAAATCTTTACCCGAGCCCCCCGGGATCCAAACCAAACATGTACACAACCTCAAAAACACGTTATGGACTTGTTCGTGCGATCATATCGCCAATATAACATCACAATCATTGAATTGAGCCTTAAAACTCAAGAATTCCTTCAAATTCCATAATTTCCAAACTTTCCAATTTAAGGTCGAAACACGTCAAACGACGTCCGTTTTCAACCAAACTTTACAGGAAGCGCTTAACCAATATATATGACCTGTACCGGGCGTCGGAACCAAAATACGAGCCCGATACCGGTACTTTTTAATAAAAATTCAGTTTCATTTTCCTTAAACATTTTCAGAAAACAATTTAACAGAAAAATTCTTTTACTGGGGTTCTAGACCTCGGATTTCAATTCCGGGCATATGCCCAAGTTTCATATTTTTCTACGGATTTTCTGAAATAATCAAATCACGGATCCGGGTCCGTTTACCAAAAATGTTGACCAAAGTCAACCATATCAATATTAATATCAAAATTCTTCTACTTTTTCACATATTTCACATATTTCAACATAAATCTTTTCCAGCTTTGTGCCCGGACTGTACACGCAAATCGAGGCAACTATAAATGAGGTTTTCAAGACCTCCAAAGCTCGGAATGATTAATAAAACAAGTGATGACCCTTTTGGGTCGTCACAATCTCCACCTCTAAAACAACCGTTCGTCCTCGAACGGACAAAGGAAAGAAGTACCTGAGTCAGGGAAACAAATGTGGGTAGCGGCTCCGCATATCAGACTCGGACTCCCAGGTCGATGCCTCAGGAGGCTGGCCTCTCCACTGAACACGCACAGAAGGATAACTCTTCGACCTCAACTGTCGCCGGTCTAGAATGGCTACCGGCTCCTCCTCGTAAGATAGATCATTGTCCAATTGGACATTACTGAAGTCTAACACATGTGTGGGATCGCCGTGGTATCTCCGAAGCATAGATACATGAAAAACTGGATGCACGGCTGATAAGCTAGGCGGCAAAGCTAATCTGTAAGCCACCCCTCCCACTCTGTCTAGAATCTCAAATGGACCAATATACCTAGGGCCGAGCTTGCCCTTCTTCCCAAACCTCATCACGCCCTTCATAGGCGACACCCGGAGCAATACTCGTTCACCAACCATGAAATCTACATCTCGAACCTTACGATCCGCATAAGTCTTTTGCCTAGGCTGAGCTGAACGCAATCTCTCCTGAATAGTCTTGACCTTATCTAAGGCCTCCTGAACTAAGTCTGTACCCAACAACCGAGCCTCTCCCGGTTCAAACCATCCAACTGGTGATCGACATCGCCTACCATATAACGCCTCATACGGAGCCATCTGGATGCTAGATTGGTAACTGTTATTGTAGGCGAACTCTGCTAATGGCAGAAACTGGTCCCACGAACCTCCGAAATCAATAACACAAGCTCGAAGCATGTCCTCTAGAATCTGAATAGTCCTCTCGGACTGGCCATCCGTCTGAGGATGAAATGCTGTACTCAACTGAACCTGGGTGCCTAACTCCTGCTGGACCGCTCTCCAGAACCGCGAGGTAAGCTGCGTACCCCGATCAGAGATAATAGATACTGGCACTCCATGGAGACGAACAATCTCCCTAATATAAACTTCCGCTAACCTCTCCGACGAGTAGGAGACAGATACTGGAATAAAGTGTGCTGACTTGGTCAGCCTATCAACAATGACCCAAATAGCATCAAATTTCCTTCTAGTCAAAGGAAGTCCGGTAACGAAATCCATAGTGATCCGCTCCCATTTCCACTCGGGAATTTCAATCCTCTGGAATACACCACCAGGTCTCTGGTGCTCATATTTCACCTGCTGACAGTTTAGACACCGAGCAACATACGCAACGATATCTTTCTTCATTCTGCGCCACCAATAGTGTTGCCGTAAGTCCTGGTACATCTTCGCGGCGCCTGGGTGAATAGAATACCGCGAACTGTGGGCCTTCGCTAAGATTAACTCTCGAATCCCTTCGACATTGGGCACACAAACTCGACCCTGCAATTTCAATATCCCATCATCATCTAGATTTACCTGTGTGGCACCTCCCCGCTGTACCGTATCTCTCAACTCACGCAAATGAGGATCATCAAATTGCCTCTCACGGATACGCTCTAATAAAGAAGAACGAGCGACCGTGCAGGCTAACACCCTGCTAGGCTCAGAAATATCCAATCTCACGAACCGGTTGGCTAATGCCCGGACGTCTAGAGCCAATGGTCTCTGACTGACCGGAATATATGCAAGACTACCCATGCTGGCAGACTTTCTACTCAATGCATCGGCCACCACATTGGCCTTACCTGGGTTATATAAAATAGTAACATCATAGTCTTTCAGCAACTCTAGCCATCTTCTCCGCCTCATATTCAACTCTTTCTGCTTAAACAAATACTGAAGACTCTTATGATCGGTATACACTTCACATGCTACACCATACAAATAATGCCTCCGGATCTTCAATGCGTGAATAATCGCCGCCAATTCTAGATCATGCACTGGATAGTTCTTCTCATGAATCTTCAACTGCCTCGAAGCATAGGCAATAACCTTGCCATCCTGCATTAACACTGCACCAAGCCCAATACGGGAAGCATCACAATAAACAGTATAAGGTCCCGTACCTGTGGGTAAAACCAATACCGGTGCCGTGGTCAAGGTTGTCTTGAGCTTTTGAAAGCTCGCCTCACATTCATCGGACCATTCAAATTGAACACCCTTCTGGGTCAATCTGGTCAGTGGGGTTGCAATAGAAGAAAATCCTTCTACGAATCGGCGGTAATAACCCGCTAACCCCAAGAAACTCCGAGTATCTGTGGCTGATGTCGGTCTAGGCCAGCTCTTGACTGCCTCAATTTTCTTTGGATCAACCTGAATACCTGCTGCCGTCACAATATGACCCGGGAATGCAACTGAACTTAGCCAAAATTCACACTTTGAAAATTTTGCATATAGCTGGCTATCTCTCAGAGTCTGTAAGGCCACTCTGAGATGCTGCGCATGCTCCTCTTGACTGCAGGAATATATTAATATGTCATCAATGAAGACTATTACAAACAAGTCTAAATAAGGTCGGAACACCCGATTCATTAATTCCATAAAAGCTGCTGGAGCATTTGTCAACCCAAAAGACATGACCGAAAATTCATAATGTCCATATCGAGTGCGGAACGCTGTCTTAGGGACATCAGATGCCCTAATCTTCAGCTGATGATAGCCAGATCTCAAATCTATCTTTGAAAATACCTTGGCACCCTGAAGCTGGTCAAATAAATCATCAATTCTCGGAAGTGGATATTTATTTTTGATAGTCACCTTGTTTAACTGTCGATAGTCAATGCACATTCTCATCGAACCATCTTTCTTCTTTACAAATAATACAGGTGCACCCACGGCGAAACACTCGGGCCTAATGAAACCCTTTTCAAGTAAATCCGGCAATCGTTCCTTCAATTCTTTTAACTCTGGCGGAGCCATACGGTATGGGGGAATGGAAATGGGCCGAGTGCCTGGAGCCAAATCAATGCAAAAATCAATGTCCCTATCGGGCGGCATACCTGGCAAGTCTGAAGGAAATACTTCAGGAAATTCGCGAACCACAGGCACAGAGTCAATAGAAGGAACCTCAGCACTGGAATCACGGACATAGGCCAAATAAGCCAAGCATCCCTTTCCAACCATACGCTGAGCTTTAACATAAGAAATAACATTACGGCTAGTATGACCTGAAATTCCTTTCCACTCTATACGAGGCGAATTTGGCGGGGCTAAAGTCACAGTCTTGGCATGGCAATCTAGAATAGCATGATACGGAGATAGCCAGTCCATGCCTAGTATAATATCGAAGTCCACCATATTTAGGAGTAATAAATCAGCACGGGTCTCAAGACCCTCAATTACTATAATACATGACCGATGAACTCGATCAACCACAATAGAGTCGCCTACTGGTGTAGACACATGAACAGGGAACACTCAGTGGATCACTGGGCTGAACCAAGTATGGTGCAAAATAGGAAGACACATACGAATATGTAGACCCGGGGTCAAATAATGCTGATGCCTTTCTATCACAAACCAAAATAATACCTGTAATGACGGCATCAGAAGACTCAGCCTCTGGTCTGGCGGGAAGTGCATAACATCGGGGCTGTGCCCCACCACCCTGAGCAGTATCTCTAGGACGATCAGCTGCTGGCTGGTCTCTACCTCTATCGGTCCGAGCTCCACCTCTATGACCTCTACCTCCACCTCTATGTCCTCTACCTCCGCCTCTAGCCGGCTGGGCAGGCTGTGAGGGAACTGGGGCCTGAATCATGGCACGAGAACCCTGCTGATGAGATCTGTCAGAAGCTCGAGGGCAATACCTTGCAATGTGCCTAAGATCACCGCACGTAAAACAAGCCCTCGACTGCTGAAAATGGCAAAGTGGTGGTGCACTGATAGGCTGCTGATCAGAGTAGCGTGGCTGAGAATTACGATCACCTGAAGCATCATGAGAAACCTGAAGAGCTGACTGATAAGTACTAGGAGGATGGCCTCTATCATAAAAATCTCTATCTCCAGACGAGGTACCACTGAATCTACCCGAATTACGAGATCTCTTATCTGATCCATGTCTCGCTCCCTGTGACAGAGCCATCTCTATCCGGCGGGCTGCATTAGCCGCCTCCCGAAAAGTGATTTCAGTTCCTGCACCCATAGCCATCTGTAGCCGAATTGGCTGATTCAAGCCATCAATAAACCTCCTCACTCTCTCCCGCTCTGTGGGAAGTATGATAATAGCATGACGAGCCAGGTCCACGAACCTAGTCTCGTACTGAGTGACAGACATAGAACCCTGATGAAGACGCTCAAATTGCTTGCGCATAAACTCCCGCTGAGTAGCTGGAAGGAACTTATCCAAGAATAATTCTGCAAACTGCTCCCAAGTCAAAGATGGCGATCCCGCTGGCCTGGTTAGACAATAATCTCTCCACCAAGTCTTGGCGGAACCGGATAACCGAAAAGTAGCAAAATCCACACCATTAGTCTCCACAATACCCATAGTACGGAGAACTTCGTGGCAGTTGTATAGGAAATCCTGTGGATCCTCTGAAGGAGTACCACCGAATGTGGTAGTGAACGACTTGGTAAACTCTGTCCAATCTCCACAACGCATCAGCGGACATAGCTGCACCATCGTTAGACGGAGTCGCGATAATAGGCCGAACCGCCTCAATCGGGTCGAATCACGGGATCTTGAGCACGGGGAATTACCGGCTGCGGGTGCGCGTAGCAGAGTCCGATTACCTCCTCCGACCGAGAAGTGGCTGGTGCTACCGGTAATAAACCCGCTCCGGTGACATGATCCATAAAACCCGCTATCCGGACCAAAGCATCCCGAAGATCCGGTGAAAATAAAGCTCCTCCGGGGACCTGAGCTGGGCCTACTGGAGCTGCTGGGCTGGAATTTCCTCCTCTATATGAACTTGAGGTTCTGCCACTCGTGCTGCTGCTCGGGCTGAGCTCCGCCCCTACCTTGTCCTCTAGGACGACCTCGACCTCGGCCTCTACCCCTAGCGAGAGCTGCCGCTGCTGGGACCTCGGGCTGCTGGTCGGTAGATGAGGATGCACGTGTCCTTACCATCTGCGGAAGAACAGAGTAGAAGTTCAATTAACATTCAAAAGATCAAGTCGCACGATTGGAAAGAATAAAGAGAATATTTTCCTAACTCTGTAGCCTCTGGAGGATAAATACAGACGTCTCCGTACCGATCCTTCAGACTCTACTAAGGTTGTTCGTGAGTTGTGAGACCTGTGCAACCTAGTGCTCTGATACCAACTTGTCACGACCCGGATTTCCCACCATCGGGGTCATGATGGCGCCTACTAAATGGAAGCTAGGCAAGCCAAATATTAATTACATCTCCATTAATTACTAATTTCTTATTAACAACATAAAAATTACAGCGGAAGACTTAGTCAAATGAGATAAAGAAAATCCAAATCTGATATACTACCCAAGACTGGTGTCACAATACTCACGAACTTCTAAGAATAATACACATAACCGTATGAAAGAAATATAAATTGTTTATCTCGAATACATGAGATAACATAATGAAAAGTAAAGTTAGAGGAGACAACGGGTCTTGCGGATGCCTGCAAGGCTACCTCGAAGTCTAAGTAGTCGAAATACCCACAATCGTGCTACTGCCGCTGTTGCTGTCCGTAACCTGTATCTGCGCAAAAAGAGCGCAGAGTGTAGTATCAGCACAACCGACCCCATATGCTGGTAAGTGCCTAGCCTATCCCGGTGAACTAGTGACAAGGCTAAGGCCAGTCACCCACCTAAACCTGTACAGTTGCAATATAGATATATATATGTATATATACGATACATTTATAAAGAAATACTCTGCTCTAAAATAACAGTCAATAACTCAAGTTATCCGGAATAATCAAATCAACAGAATAAACCTTACTTTCTTGTCTCAATTTCCTCTTTCATTTCATGTCTCGTGGTAGGCGTACCACCCGCTCCCAACTATCACATAGTAATTATCTCTTGTGGTAGGCGTACCACCCGCTCCCAATTATCAATAATTATATATCGTGGTAGGCGTACCACCCGCTCCCAAATATCAATAATTATATCTCGTGGTAGGCGTACCACCCGCTCCCAAATATATCAATAATTATATCTCGTGGTAGGCGTACCACCCGCTCCCAAATATATCAATAATTATATCTCGTGGTAGGCGTACCACCCGCTCCCAAATATATCAATAATTATATCTCGTGGTAGGCGTACCACCCGCTCCCAAATATATCAATAATTATATCTCGTGGTAGGCGTACCACCCGCTCCCAAATATATCAATAGGCTACCGGCAACTATGGCCAATGCCAAGATTTAAATCACTTCGTGGTCGGCGTACCACACGATCCCATTTCTTATTATATAAGTGGTCGGCGTACCACACGATCCCATTTCATAAATATATATATATATTACCGGCCTTTAGCCAATAATCTCTATATCAACAATATTTGTAATTACCGGTTTTTAAACCAATAATTTATAATAGCTTCAACAATTTACCTTCATTACCGGTATAACACCAATAATCCTTATTCAACAATTTATTCATAACTAAATTCATATTCCTACAAACTAGGATAGAACAAACACTTACCTCGAGTGCTTATGAACAATTCAATCCGTGGATATGTCTTTTCTTTCAATTTGGCTCCAATTCAACCGTATCTATACACAATTGATTTAATATCATCAATTCTACTCAACAACTAATTCTTAACACCAAATAACACTTTTTCAACATTCTGCCATGAATAGTAAATTTCAACCCCGGGCCCACATGGTCGGAATTCGGGGTTAGGACCAAAATCCGGTTACCCATCCCTCCACGAGTTCATATATATAATTTGTTTCAAAATCGGACCTCAATTCGAGGTCCAATTCCCCAATTTATGAAAAACCCCATTTTCTAACAAAAACAAGAATTTTACCATGAAAATCTTTGATTTCTTATGAAAAACATGTTTAATGATGTTAGGAATTGAAAGAATTAAGTAAAAAGTAACTTACAATCGTTTTGATGAAGAATAAATCCTTGAAGAATCGCAAATGGGTGTTTTGGGTTTTGTAAAATGTGAAGAAATGACTGAAATTCGTGTTTTTCAGGTCTCGGTGTTCGCATTTGCGAACATGGGTTCGCAATTGCGAACCCCGACCAATTTCTGGAGTTTGAAAAATAAGCTAAGGCTGGGAAGTTCGCATTTGCGAACTTTTGTTCGCATTTGCGAAGCCAAAGCAAATCTGGGGTCTTCGCAATTGCGAACATATGTTCGCAATTGCGAACTAGGCTGCTTCCAGGGATTTTTCGCATTTGCGACATAAGGTTCGCATTTGCGAACCAGTAGGCTTCTGGGCTTCTTCGCAATTGCGACATATTCTTCGCAATTGCGAAGACAGGCAATTACTGAAGGCCTCGCAATTGCGAAGCTTTGTTCGCATTTGCGAACCCAACTGGTCCTGGGCACCTTCGCATTTGCGACCCAGGGTTCGCATTTGCGAACCCTTCCTTGACTTGCCACCTTCGCAATTGCGAGAAATTCTTCGCAATTGCGAAGACAACAGCTGGGTGAAAAACCAGCAGTTCAAAAATTCAGAATTTCATCCAACGGCCTATCAAATCTTTACCCGAGCCCCCGGGCTCCAAACCAAACATGTACACAACCTCAAAAACACGTTATGGACTTGTTCGTGCGATCATATCGCCAATATAACATCACAATCATTGAATTGAGCCTTAAAACTCAAGAATTCCTTCAAATTCCATAATTTCCAAACTTTCCAATTTAAGGCCGAAACACGTCAAACGACGTCCGTTTTCAACCAAACTTTACAGGAAGCGCTTAACCAATATATATGACCTGTACGGGCGTCGGAACCAAAATACGAGCCCGATACCAGTACTTTTTAATAAAAAATCATTTTCATTTTCCTTAAACATTTTCAGAAAACAATTTAACAGAAAAATTCTTTTACCGGGGTTCTAGACCTCGGATTTCAATTCCGGACATATGCCCAAGTTCCATATTTTTCTACGGATTTTCTGAAATAATCAAATCACGGATCCGGGTCCGTTTACCAAAAATGTTGACCAAAGTCAACCATATCAATATTAATATCAAAATTCTTCTACTTTTTCACATATTTCACATATTTCAACATAAATCTTTTCCAGGCTTTGTGCCCGGACTGTACACGCAAATCGAGACAACTATAAATGAGGTTTTCAAGACCTCCAAAGCTCGGAATGATTAATAAAATAAGTGATGACCCTTTTGGGTCGTCACAATGAGTTGGATGAAGTTTGGGGGGAAGTTAAGGGTAACTAATGTATAGTGGATAATGACCATGCTAGTTGGTCAAAAGCTTTCTCAAGATCAAGTTTGAGAAGCATGCAAGAAGTTTTTCCTTTCATTTTTGGGAAACGAGAGATTAATTCATGGACAATAATTACATTGTCTGCAGCAGGACGATTTTTTTGAAAGCTAGATTGAGTTAGATGAATAATGTATTAGAGAATTGGACTGTTAGAAATAATTTTGTGATTACTTTGTAAATATATCACTCTTATTTATAAGTTAGTATGATATTTTCATATTATCTTAATGACACTTTTTATGAAGAAAGGCATGATATATTTAAAATCATAATATTCTAAAGTTACTTTTATATGTTATATTGTATATATTATCAAAATGATAAGTCAACAGTGTTTCTTTTTTATTTGGTTAAAATTCATAGCCAACCAAACACTACTCCCTTCGGTCCAAAATAAGTGATTTTTTGGATGTTTTCACACATATTAAGAAAGTTACCTTTTAGCATTAATTAGCAATAGAATTGACCATTTTAACCTTACTATCTCACATAAACACTCCTAACATATATTCCAACACTATTTACTCCAAGGACAATGTAGTAAAAACATCATTAAGTCATTCTTGAAATCCGAAAAAATCACTTACTTTGGACCACAAAAAAGGGCCAAAAAATTACTTATTTTGGACCGGAGGGAGTATCATATTTGGAAAAAGTTAAATTATAACACTTATTTCTCTTATATTAGAAAGGACAATGAGGAGCATGTGTCATCCACATGCTTGCCTGTTCCATATCCTCAGCCTCTCTTTGTTGACCAAGTGTTACATTTTACCCACAAAACCTAATAATTCATACGTGGAAGCAGTCAGTCAACTTTTGCCTAAAGCATGTGGGGTCAAAATGGTCCTTAATATATGGGGATTGGTTTATTTTGATCCTTGATATATGCACCCTAATGGATATGGTCCTTCATGTATATAAAAGGTTTATCATTTTGGTCTTCAACCCTAAAAGTTAACAGATCATTAAAAAAAATTCTGTTAAGTTTAACCTTTCAAAAGAAGAAAGAAAAAAAAAACAGTCTCATCTTTGTCAGCTACGACAATGGAGCTCTAAAAAATAAGTGAAGAAAGAGTCATAAACAGATAGACCTTCACTAAGCAACAAAATCAGAAGGAGAAGAAACATTGTTTCATAGGTTTGGAAAAGAGATAATGCATAAATACCCCATCAAACTTGTTTAGAAAAGTCATTTATACACTTAAACTTTACGGGTGAACTAAAACCCCACTATTCTAGTTTGAATTGAATTTATTTCATTCATGAAAGCTGACTTGGCAAAAAATGTGCTATCAGATTCTTACATGCGCGTGGAAAGAAAGAAAAAAGTTAAAAACTGACTTAACTATATCTTTTTTATTTTTTGTTTTTCATTTTTTATTCTTTACTGAAACATTAGAATTACTAACAGTTGAACGATTCAACAGAATAGCAGTTTTCATTTCTTTAAGAGAACGCGATAAGAGCTTGGTTAACAGAAGTCTTTAGAATCTAGCCTGAGTAATATCATGTGTTCCAATCCAACACAGGACAAGATTCATTACATTATACATACACTAGATGATGAACCAGCTGCAGCATTTTCTTTTAGGTCCGAACCAGTTTTTCAAATAGATCAAGAACTAACAGTGCACCCACCATAACTTAAATGAAATCTCAATCTCTCCACCTGTGGCCACAGGTCGGGTTGCACCAAACAAAGAAGAGTGTCATACCTTCTTCTCCCCTTGCAGTTGCCTGCACATATATCAATTGTTTCAGACAGTTGTAAAACAATATCCACCAGATAGATATTGAATAACAAGCAAAAAGATACAGGTCATTGCACCAAAAATCTTTATCAATATCCTAATCTAATGAGGTTCAGGACTTCTCCTAAAACTTTTTAAAAGGAAGGATTTACTGAACCCCATTGTCCCTCACCAGAAAACCCATTTAGAACGGCCATCTTTGTCATCCGAGAACCAAGGACCATGTTATCAAAAATTGATTGAATTCCAACAAAATCTCTGTTTTACTTTCAAGGCTTGCATAATATAAGTCATATTTAGTAAAAATTGGAGCTTGTCCAATTGGGTCTTCTTCTGAAAATTGTAGTACCTACAAAAGAAAGTACCTTTTGCATTGAAATTAATCAACCCAAATTTGTTCTGATTCGCAACATAAAATCAATGAAAATTTGATAAATATGGACTAAGTTCTTGGACCAGCCATCTCCAAAAAAAAAACCCCATATGACTGATAAAGTCAATAGCTTGAAAATTTTCTCTCAAACTTAACCAGAATTTAATTTGAACTTGCTAGAAATTTTTTCTTGAATGCTCTGATTTTTGTTTTCTCTCTGTACAATGGTTTTTTTTTCCTCTTTTCATTCTTGTGAACTGTTTCTACTCTCACTTGTCATCCAAGGAAGAAGATTTGGCAGGAGAGAGGTCGTAGGTCTGTGATGTTTAGTGTAGAAAGGAAGAAAAAGATGATGGATGGAAGAAGTGAAGGAAATGATGGGGTGAATTTTTTTATGGTTGGGGGAGGTGCTCTATTGAAAAAGAAGAAAAATAGAAAATAAATGTGACAAAAGCAACCTGCCAGCGCGTGTAAAACATAGTTCGGACCGGATCTGGTTGTAATATTTTAGGGGGCAAATAAATTCACTTAAAATTAGAATAGTGAGGTATTAGATTACCCGTAAAGTATAGGTGTGTAAATGACTTTTTTGGACAAGTTTAATGGGCAGTTTATGCATTATCTCTTTGGAAAAATATAACAAAATGATTCATTTGTTTCTTGCTCGTGTAGTCCCTATTTCTTTATTAGAAAATCAATGGAGAATTCCAACATCTTGAAATAAGTGACATGCCTTATACTTTGTCTTAGCTAAATGATATTTCTATAAAGATTTTTAAAAAAATCTGGGAATTAAAAGAATATTTCTGCATAACAAAAATGTTTATTCTAATTATTGTTTCTCTTTAACAAGGACTGCACAAATTTTTCTAAATCTTATCAAAAGACTTTAGTCCTCACATTCACGAATCCGGAACCAAAGTATTGTTAAATTTAAAATTTGTATCATAAATAGGTTAAAAAAAAACATAACTATATACAACGCCATAGTAGGTGGCGTTGTACATAACGTCCGTTATGTACAACGCCATCTACTATGGCGTTGAACCAGCATTTAAGAATCTGTCAGGTTCAACGCCATAGTAGGTGGCGTTGAACCCATTATTTAAACCCTACTCCCGTCTTCTTCCTCACACTTCTTATTCTTCTTCAAAATTAAAAAAACAGTCGGTCCCCCCCTCTCCCCACACCACGACCAGCCGACCAAAATCAAAAAAAAAAAAATTGGTCCCCCCGGGTTATACGTATTAGTCCCGCTATAGTTTTACGCTATTGGCTTCATGGGTAGACGAATTTGGAAGCTTTATATTAATATATTTTATCCGTAAAAAGGTATGTTTATACTACTATTTTTTAGTTTCTGAACTAGTTTGTATTTTAGATTACTTGTTAGTTTCCGAACTTGTTAGATTACTTGTTAGTTTCCGAACTTGTTAGATTACTTGTTAGTTTTAATTTTAGTTAGTTTTAGTTATTTTATGTTATTTTCCGAACTAGTTTGTATTTTAGATTACTTGTTAGAAATGTTAGTTGTTTATTTATATTTGTGTAATTTATATTAGTTGTTAGTTGTAAAATAGAGACCTTTTTAGCGTAGTAAAACATAGACTTTTTTTAGGCTAGGAAATTTTAGAGCTTTGTAGTGTAGTAATGTGTAGTATTTAGCTTGTAATTTTGATACTCAAAATTAAGTTATTAAAAATTATCGAACCCGGGAGCTCAAAAATTATCGAGTCCGGGATACATAGCCATTAATAATAGTTTAGTGTCGTTGGGCCCCAAAATTAAGTTATTAAAAATTATCGAACCCGGTAGCTCAAAAACATCGAGCCCGGGAGCTCAAAAATATTTAATTTAGACAATTCAATTATTCTAAATATATTTTATAATTATATGCATACACATAGATATTAATAATAGTTTGGTGCCGATGGGCCTTAAAATTAAGTTATTAAAAATTATCAAACCCGGGAGCTCAAAAACATCAAGCTCGGGAGCTCAAAAATATTTAATTTAGACAATTCAATTATTCTAAATATATTTTATAATTATATGCATACACATAGCTATTAATAATAGTTTGGTGCCGTTGGGCTTTAAAATTAAGTTATTAAAAATTATCGAATCCGGGAGCTCAAAAACATCGAGCCCGGAAGCTCAAAAATATTTAATTTAGACAATTCAATTATTCTAAATATATTTTATAATTATATGCATACACATAGCTATTAATAATAGTGGTGTCGTTGGGCCTTAAAATTAAGTTATTAAAAATTATCGAACACGGGAGCTCAAAAACATCGAGCCCGGGAGCTTAAAAATATTTAATTTAGACAATAAAATATTTAAAAATGTAACTTTAAATTATAAAAAAAATACATAGCTATTAATAATAGTTTGGTATCGCTGGGCCTCTAAATTAAGTTATTAAAAATTATCAGCAATTTATACAATTAAATTATTAAATGTGTAACTTTTACAAGTTATTAATTTTTTTAATTTTACAGTCGACGACATGGATGCGCCCATACATCCTGGCCCTAGGAGCTTAGAGCTATTAGGCCTACAGCCGCAGCACCGATCTGAGTATATCTGGGATGGACAGTTATTGACCGATACATTCCGGGCTCGGCGAATCGATATATTGTGGGATTTCCTTAGTATCGGAGATTTACATCCTAGAGTCGTCCATCACTTGGAGGTGATGGGATTCTACAGGATTATTCGGATTGGACGGATACAGCTGGATTACTCATTGATCACGGCCATCATTGAGCGGTGGCGACCGGAGACGCACACCTTCCACCTTCCCATTGGCGAGGCCACTATTACGTTGCAGGACGTAGAGGTTTTATATGGCCTGCCAGCCGATGGGTTACCTGTTCTTTTTCCTTCGGGCATGAGGCATTTCCCCCACGAGATGTATTGGGATTTGCTAGAGATGCTGACAGGTTTGAGGCCGGAGGCCGTTGATCGTAGGGCTGGGATCAGTCGGGTATCGTTAACCCCTATTAGACAGCGTCTGGAGCAGTTCCACCCTCATATTACTGATGACTCAGAGGAGGAGGTTGTGAGCCACTACACTAGGTTGTTGCTGCTCCTTTTATTTGGGGGTGTCTTATTCCCGAACACTTCGGGTAATCTTGTTAGCCTCGGGTTTCTCCACCACATTACACAGTTCGAGGATACAGCTACATACAGCTGGGGTGATGCTGTCCTCGCATTTCTGTACAGGCAGATGTGTCGGGCTTCTATGGGCACACAGAGAGATATCTGCGGCTTCCTACCCCTTCTACAGGTGAGAACATATTCAATGAAAATATCTGCCCCCAGTTAAATCTACCTAAATATAGTTTATCTCACGGTATACATCAACTTTCTATGTTAGATTTGGGTTTGGGAGCGATTTGTGCAGCTCAGCCCACCTTTTCCACTGATACCAGCTGACGTCGTATTACCAGACCTTCCTTTAGCTGCCAAGTGGGTCATGCGGCGTGGATATACGCGGGGATATGATTGCCATCATAATATGCCAGGCGTCAGGGATGTGTTAGACTTCCTAGAGGATGCACAGGTAAAATCTAACTAAACGTACCGGTTATTGTTTAATTTAGTGTTACGAATACTAACCATTTGTGTTGTTATTTGATAGTTCATCTGGACACCCTATAGTGAGGAGTTGCTAGCTACCCTCCCAGGATACTGTACTCTAGGCCGGGCTATTTGGAGGTCTTTTGTCCCTCTCACATGCCTAGATATAGTGGAGAACCATGCCTCAGAGCGAGTTTATCGTCAGTTTGGCATGCTGCAGCCTATATCGCCTCATCCTTCATGGCATCCCACACATTATGAGAGGGATGATCGTAGCAGGGTGGACGACACCTTTTTAGGTTGGCTCCAGACTCAGCGGGGCATTTGGGATATCCGAGGTGATTTGATCCCACCTCCGCAGCACTATCCTATTGTAGGGTATCTAGCATGGTATCGTACAGTGTCCCGTCTATTTGTCGGCAACCCAGTGCATCAGGTAGATGGGCGGTACGTCTCATGCGGGAGACACGAGGCTCTGGTAAGTTTTATGTTATATTTAATAATGTACATATAATGTTGTGAGTTAAACCTAGTTTACATTATTTACTTTTGTGTAGGCCATTGGATTGCATAACGTCCACCGTATGGGGCGGGAGATGCAGGATTATGCGCACGATCCAGTGGCCATTATAGATTATGGTTGTCGATTCATGGCAGTGGCTGTCGAGACACTAGCGTGTGCCAGATCGGATCAGCGCTTGGCATAGGAGGCTGATTAAGTTGATCCAGCCACATACCAACGAAGTCGTGGTATTCCACGACCTGCTGGTGCCAGACGACCTGCTGCCCGACGACCAGGTGCTGCCCGACGACCTCGTGTTGCCCGAGGACGTGGTGTCTAGCAGGATGCTCCCGATGAGACCGGTGATGCTCCCGGTGATGCTTCCGATGATGAGACGGACATTCCGTCTTACAGCCTTGGTATATACGACACTGCAGGCCCTTCACAGATGACCCCACATGGTCCATTATTGATCACGGGCTCTGATTTTCAAGCAACGGATTGGGGTGCATACTACCCTGGCCCATCTACCACATCTGAGGGTGCACCGACCAGGGATATATCCAGTGGCCGCCGGCTGAGTTTTGGGAGCTCTTCGCATGCTCAGGTATGAGTTTATTACTTCTGAATATGAAATTTCTTTTAACTATAACTTGTTTTATTTATTACATTATAATAATCTCCTTGTTCAGACTTCAGTTGACGATGCGGCAGATGACTACATACAGGATCCAGACGCTATGATGGTAAGATAATAAAACTGTTAATTATAAATTATTATGTGCTTTTATAAACTAATTTTTACTTTATTATGTAGTATTCTGCTGGACCTGACAGCACCATTGCTGCATGTCATCCTGAGCCACATCCAGCTATTAGGAGGAAATTTGATGATGATCCTGATAGCATACCTGGACGGGCGGGGATGCGCCTGAGGCCGACGGCTGCTTTGAAGCACACACATTGCGGGACACATACAAGATAGTTACTTTTTATCTTGTATATGTTGTAAATAATATTTTTTGTAAAAACAATATTTAATTAAATATATCTATTAAATTTTTTAGTTCATCATTTGTTTTATTATTTCGTTTTTTAGTTCATCATTTGTTTTATTATTTCATTTATTGTTTTGTATTTAATTATTTCGTCTATTAATACATAATATTTAACTTAAACTTAAATTACTAGAACACAAACACAAACACAAACATAACTTAATAAGAATGACAAACATACAAATGAACTAAACACATAGTAGGAATTATTTATTCCACACTTCCATTTACTCTACGTTCTAACCACTTAAATTGTTCAAGCAATTGTTGTTTAATATGACACTTAGCGGGCAATATAAAAACGTTCTTATAATTCGCTCGGGGTGGTGAGAAATGCTGTAGAATTTAGGCCCGGGTGGTGAGAAATGCTGTAGAATTTAGGCCAGGGTGGTTATACAACGCCACATATTCAGGCGTTGTACTGTTCAGTGAATGAACAACGTACAACGCCTGAATAGGTGGCGTTGTACATATACTCCATTATACAATGCCACTTTATGTGGCGTTGTACACTAACGGAGCCGTTACCGTTAGTATACAACGCCACATAAAGTGGCGTTGTATATACATATGTCATTTTTTTTTAAAACATAAAAACGTTATTTTTTTTTAAATTAACAACACTTTGGTTCCGGATTCTCACATTCACGTCTTTAGTTGAAAATTTTCAAAAACAGAGTCTGCAAAAATTTTGCTTTGTTTGAGCAGTTTTGCAAATGATTAATTTTATTTCAATATTTTGTTTTTCCTGGATATGTTTGAGTAGGTTATTAAATATTTTTAACCTTTGCTAAACAAATAGGAGTCATTATATTGAACTTCTTAATACTCAAATCTGTTGTAGTTAAATTTGATCTTAACCAAAAAATAGCATCTAAATTCCTTCCCCAATCTTTTCTCAAAATTTAAAGGTATGTTCTTTTATGTATGCGAGAAAATAAAATGGTCGATAGAGACTTGGAGCTTTCCCAAACAGCCTAAAGGGAGGGGTTTGGTGTCATCAAGCTCCTTCGCCGGAGTTAACAGAGATGAGTCTAGCTTTCTATTTTCTTTTGAAGGGTTAAACTTTACAGAACTGTTAACAAATCTGTTAGCTTTTAGGGTTGATGACCGAAATGATACACTTTTTCTATACATTAAGGACCATATCCATTGGGGTGTATATATCAATGACCAAAATAAACCAACCCCAGTACATTAAGGACCATTTTGATCATTTTCTCTCCATTGACACGTGAGAAAATCTAGGTTTTTTTACTTTCTTTCTTTCACTGATTGAAACTTCTATTTTATGAGACGGTAAAATTGATCCATTAAGGAACAGAAAATAAAATCCAGAAAAAAACAAAAAATAAAATAAAAATAAAACACTGCTTTCCATATTAATAATAACAAGTAATATATTTCAAATTTGCGAACGAATATACGAATACAAATAAGTGTTTATAATTATAATTATTAGTGAGTACGAAAACAATATGTCTCTAGTTAAATCATGCCAAAAAAGTATAACTATTATACTGTTAATGTGAAGAATTCATATTTCATCTACAAATGTGTAGTTTATGTTTTAAATCTCTTATATTAGAAGGGACAGTGAGGAGCCTGTGTCATCAACATGCTTGCCTGTCCCATATCATCAGCCCCTCTTTGTTGACCAAGTATTAGATTTTACCCACAAGACCTGATAATTCATACATGGAAGTAGTCAGTCAACGTTTACCTAACGCATGTCGGGTCCAATGACACGTTAGAAAATCTAGGATTTCTTTCTTTCTTTCTTTCACTGACTGAAACTTCCATTTAAGAGATTTTTTCTTATCTATACCATATATGAAACTTTATTATCAAAAATGTGCATAGTATCTAAATTATCCGTCCGGTTCATATTTTTCCTACAATTTCTGTACTATTTGTTTAATACACGATTAATTTAGCAGAATCTTCCATAATTAACGCGGTAAAAATAAGGAGAGAATCTTGGGATTAATTGATTCTAAATTAACTCGCTAAAAATAAGGAGATAATCTTGGGATTAATTGATTCTACATTAAAATCAATTTTTAAAAGGGAAAGGAAATTTCAAATCTGCGTATTTCTTTCTAGGACTACAATTTAAATCTCGAAAAAAAAAATAGAACGAATAGCTCATAAGAACAAATTCAACTAATAAGAGTTTCGACGAGCTGAATTCAAATTGTAGAATTTAAATTTTTGATATTATCTACAAATTTACTACATATATCTACAATTTGACTACATTTCTTTATTTGGTGCAGGAAAAAATATTTTAATATACAGTGTCTCCAGATTGTAGATAAATTGTAGACAAATTGTAGTTTACTTATAATTTGTAGTTAATTTATAGATATATTGTAGATAAAATGTAGATATATTGTAGATATTGTATGTGATCAAATTTAACAGATTCAAATCTGCGTATTTCTCTCTAAGACCACAATTTAAATCTCGAAAAAAAAAAGAACGAACATCTCCTAAAAATAAGAAAAGATTCAACTAATAAGAGTTTCGACGAGCTGAATTCAAATTGTAGAATTCAAATTTTTGTTGGCAGATTTTTGGAATGAGTAAACATCCCACTTGTTGATGTTCATGCTGGCTGGAGATTCTTCTCCAAATATCACCACAACACCAAAAAGGAGACCGCCTCTATTGTGCTAGACTGTCAGTCTGAAAGAGAATTGATCGGGTTGCACATCTTTTAGCAAGCAACAATGTCCAGCTTGGCTTCAAGAAAGAGAACAAGTTTTGGAATCACAAATAGTCATCCGTTCAGCGAGGCTGCCCTATTGGTGCACTGTGTTGGATGAAGATCTAGTCTCAACCAAGATGAGATTCTCTTCATCAGAATGTGGTCATAATGGTTTCCTTTAATTAAGGAGTAAAAAATGCCCATTAATTAGACACTTAATTAAGTATGGTATAGGATTGGTAATTTGGTATACGGGTTTGTAATTAAATCAAATCTTAAACATCAAGGGTAATAAGGTTTCATATATGATATAGGAAAGTAAAATTTTCTTTTATGAGATGGTAAAATTGATCCATTAAGGAACAGAAAATAAAATCCAGAAAAAATAATAAAAAATAAAACATTGCTTTCCATATTAATAATAACAAGTAATATATTTCAAATTTGCGAATGAATATACAAATACAAATAAGTGTTTATAATTATAATTATTGGTGAATGCGAAAATAATAAGTCTCTTCAAAGGGTCACACTTGTTTCAACAGTCATGACTATTGTGAAAGGTTGCAAATCTCTTTAGAATAATCACCTAGTTGGCTATAAATAGACCTTCAAATCCTAGAATATTTACTTATGAAATTTTCTGATTATCTTCTTCTTCTGTACTAAAATTCCAGTGTGTTTTGCTGCCATCGAATGGTTCGCTAATCATCGACGTTTTTGGTACCAACACTCCGGTGAGTTAAATCGTTCTATCTAGGGAGGATATATTCCATAACCTCCGGTACTTGATGAGAATAATTTTCTTAAGGACACACTGTATATTCAGTAGTCTTGATTTGTTCCTTTAATGTTTCAAAAATTATTTTGAAGTTGGAATATTATTTTTCAAAATTGTTTCTACTAACTTTCTGTTTTATTTTTCAGAAATATTACTGTTTTATTTACTTACAGCAATACAAATAAATAATACGTTTGCATTGTATTCAATTTACTATATTTAATTTAATTGTATTCAAACCAACAAAATTCAAAATACAGGGATCTACCATAAAAAAATAACCTTCGTAATACATAAATACAAGCCAAAATATAAAAATATAAATTGTATTTGCTTGAAAAATATAAAATACACTCAAATTTAAGTGTATTTATACAAAATACAATGCATTTATATCATTGTATGCGACTCAATAGCAGACAAGAGGAAAAGGTTCGACGGAGATGGCCTTTTTCGGTGAAGCAAATCACCACCCTCTATTGTCTCCGCACATCACCACCCTCCGTCGTCTCCGTAAATCACAACCGTCGAACCATACCCATCACCACCCACTACTAGATATGAAATCACGATGTCGCCACCCACCGCCAGAATCTTGATCTAATGGCGTTGGATTTGGATCTGACGCTAGATCTGGCATTGGCTTGCTGAGGGCAAAGAGAAGGGGACAATGAGAGAGAGTTGAGAGAGAAGAGAGAGAGAGGGGGTTGAGGAAAAATTTGAGGGATCAATTGTATATGCTTTTTAAGCATTTTGATTTAGAAATATAAAAAGTAACTATAAATAAGTAGTAGTAATATTTTTTAAGCGTTTTGATTTAGAAATAAATAAATTGTGTTATTTAGCTATAACATGTAAAATTTTCAAAAATAAACGTTCAATTAATCTAGAACTGGAAATACAGAAGAAAAAAATAGGTTGAAAGAAATTTTCAAATGTTTTAACTATTTGGTTTTGTATAAAATAAGGCAAAAACTCTATCTGGTCACCTAACATCACCAAGAAAATAAAGATGATATTAATACTCGTAGGTACGATTAAGCCATTCACCACGAGATGTATGCAATTTGTTAAATTTTTAATTAAGTGTAATCTTGAACGTTAATACAATATGAAATATTTTAGGCATTGGCTTTCTATATAAAGGAGATAGGAGTCTCCTATACTTGTACTTTCATATTTGGCTAATAAAATATTCTCTTCCTTCTTTTTATATATTTCTTGATCATGTTATTATCTACAGCTATCGGTAAGAGTCATGTTCCCAAAATACCAAAAGATGGGATGCCAGATTTAATCCGTTCAATTGCAGAGAACCATGAAGCTGGCCAGCCATTTTATCTATTTGATTTGGCTATAATTGAAAGGCTTATGGACAAATAGAACCATTCTTTTCTAAATATAAAACCTTTCTATGCTGTGAAATGCAACACTGAACCTGCTCTACTTACTAAACTAGCCAAATTGGGTGCTAATTTTGATTGTGCTAGCCAACTAGAAATAGAAACCGTCTTAAATCTCGGAATTAGCCCAAACCAAATCATATTTGCTAACCCATGCAAAGCTATTTCCCACATCAAATACGCAGTCACTGTTGGGGTCAATCTCATAACTTTTGATTCCAAACTTGAAATTGACAAAATAAAGAAATGGCACCCACATTGTCATTTGTTGCTACGAATTAAAGCCCCTAGTGAGAGTGGCGCGTTACGTCCCCTGGGAAAAAAATTCGGCGTGCTATCAGAAGAAATTGATCCACTACTGCATTATGCTTGTAATGTGGTAGGGCTAAAAGTTGTAGGAGTTTCATTTCACGTTGGATCTATAGCACAAGATCCTAGCATTTATCGCGAGGCGATTGCAGCTGCTAGGACCGTGTTTGATGTTGTTGATCATCTTCGAATACCGAAAATGCAAATTTTAAACATTGGTGGAGGATTTAGATCAACACCATTGTTCGGGGAAATAGCTAGTGTAGTAAATGAAGCCGTCCAACATTATTTTTCCATGCCTAATTTAACAATATTTGCAGAGCCAGGTCGATTTTTTGCAGAAACAGCCTTTACGTTAGTCACTCATGTGATTGGTAAAAGAGTTAGAGGGGAGAAAATAGAATATTGGATTGATGAAGGGATTTATGGATCATTTAGGCCAACACTTTATAATAGTTGTTTTGTGGGTATTAAGCCATTATTACGTCAGGTAACAGAAAAATCTTGTCAAATTTGTGAGTCAACTATTTATGGACCAAGTTGTGACTCACTTGATGCAGTGGCTATTGACGTAAAATTGCCGGAGCTTCATTTGGATGACCTGATAGTATTTTATAATATGGGCGCATACTCAATATGTGGAGGAACTAAGTTCAATGGATTTGATATGTTATCTACACCTACCTATGTTAACTCAAATTCTAGCTAAAATATGTCCAAAGACAACAAAATAATCAATAGATGCACTCCTTGTTATTGAATAAAGCATTAATTTATTCACATTTAAGTGTTTGTCTTTGCTACATTAGGCTGCTATTTATGTTAGTGAGATCTGTTAGTCCATTTGAATGGCATATTTTTGTAAGACAGGGGCTAATCTGTTTTGTTACAAGCTTTCCTATATTATTTTGTTAAAATGAAAGAAAATATTGTCTACATTACAAAATATATATATATATATATATATATATATATATATATATATATATATATATATATATATATATATATATATATATATATATATATATATATATACTTTTCTTAAAATTATAGCATAAAAATAAAATACTTATTTGTTGAAATGGAAAAAAAATTCTATCTATAACATAAAAGGAAAGTACCATTAATAATATTTATGTTGGATGGGAGTTGGGGTGAGGGTTGGGGTGGGTGAGGTGGGGGTGGTTTGGTTGGAATAGAAAATAGGGTGAAAAAGGTTTAAAAAGAGTTTTGGAAAATATTTTTATTTTTCTTAATAGAGAAAATATTCTCCTACAATCGGAAGAAAATCAGTTTACAGAAAATATTATTTAAAATATTTAAGCCAATCAAACATGGAAAAATTTTAAAAAAAAATTCGAAAAAATAGTTTCCTTCATACCAAACACACTGTGACAACCCAAAGGGTCATCACCGTATTCCTCCCTTTTTTGCACTTTTGAAGCCTTGAAAACCTCATTTTTAGTTGCTTTGATTTGCGTGCGCAATCTAGGAGTGAAGCCGGAAAGCTTTTATGTTAAAATATGTGAATTCTGTGAAAACCATTTGAAGAAATATGATATTAATATTGATATAATTGGCTTTGGTCAATATTTTGGATAAACAGATCCGGACCCGTGATGTGACGGTCCCGGGAGGTCCGTATAAAAATATAGGACTCGAACATGTGCCCGAAGTCAAAATTCGAGGTCTAGAACCCCGGTAAAAGAATTTTTCTATTAAATTATTTTCTGAAATTATTAAGGAAAATAGAAATGAAAATGAGTCAGAAAATATAGGTATCGGGCTCGTATTTTGGTTCTGGCACCTGGTACAGGTCTTAAATAAGCGTTAAGCGCTTTTTGTAAAATTTGGTCGAAAACGGACGTCGTTTGACGTGTTTCGGACCTTAATAGCTAAAGTTGGAAGTTTATGAACTTTGAAATGAAAATTACGAGTTTTGGGGTCTGATTCTTTGATTTGATGTTATTTTAGCGATTTGATCGCTCGATGATATTGACTTAGTGTGTATATTTTGTTGGGACCCCCGATGCTCGGGAGTGATTTGAAGGTGGTTCGAGGTAGTTTTGCACTTGAAAACATATCAGATTTTTCAGAGGTTTTGTTCTTCGCGAACGCGGCCCCGGGCTCGCGTTCGTAGTACCTTAATGTTTCCCTCCTTTGCGTTTGCGAACCCGTCCTGGCAATCGCGTAGTGTTGGTGCCCCCCCCTCCCATCGCGTTTGCGAACAGTACCTCGCGTTCGCGCAACTTTGTACCCCTCTTCAACGCGTTCGCATGCTTTACCTCGCGAATGCGTAGGCCAAACATGGACCCCCCAGTCTCCTTCTACGCGTTCGCATAGAACCTTCGCGAACACGCAGGGTCCCAGGCCTCCCTCCTTCGCGAAATCGACACCATGTCGCGAACGTATAGCATAATTTTGCCCAGTTATTTTTAAAAGCCTAAAACATAACACTTACGGGATTTTCACCCCATTTCTCAAACTCTCTCTTCTCCAACAGCACATAGGCAATTTTTAAAGCTCTTCTTCACCAAATCTCCTTGGGTAAGTATTATTTAACTCGTTTTCTTTATTTTCCATCAAAATCTCTTGAATTCCTAGACCTAAAACATGAGGTGTAAATTGGGGAAATTGGGTAGAAGTAGAGCTTTGGGGATTTTGGGTGATTCAACCTCAATTTGAGGTCGAATCTTGAAATAAATTATATATTTGAACTCGTGGGGTTATGGATGATTGCATTTTGGTCCGAGCCTCGTACTTGGACCATGTGGGCCCGGTGTCGTATTTTGCTATTTTTTGAAGAATGATGGGAATTTTATTTCTAGTCTATGGCAGGTGTGGGAATGTTTGTGATTGAGAATTGAGACTTGGTCTATCCCGAACAAGAATAGTACTATATTGGCGACTGAAATGCACCCTGTGTTGAATATATATCTGGGCTTTATGTCATATTTGGGGCCTTATGCTGACCTGTAGTATCCTTAGGGGATAGATATCTTTGTGATAGCATAATTTATAAAATTATTGATCTCACTCCTAGGTTGAAATCACTATTATGAAATTCTAAGTCACTTGTTCTTGAAAAATTAAATAAACTAAAGTATTTTCCCTGTTAACGAATTGGGAACTGGAAATAAATAAATTGAACCGTTGTGTGACTCATATGCATGTTGTGGACTGAGTATGAATCGGGTTGCGCGCCGCAGCGGATGATATGAATATTACGCTTGGGCTGAAGGAGCCCCTCCAGAGTCTGTACACACCCCCAGTGAGCGCCATCGACGTTAAATGGATCGGGCTACGCGCTGTAGCAGTTATGTGCATTGCATACATGCATTGTTAATTACTTGTGTTATCTGTGGTTTGCTGTTGTTGTTAGTTCGTAGTAGGTATCGGACTGTTAGACATAGCTTTACTCTGTGGATTTCCTGCTTTCAGCTATTTTATATGGTTTTTACTCACTGAGTACTTAGTACTCACCCCTACTCCATGTACCTTTGTGTGCAGATTCAGGTATACCGGAGGGTTAGCTGAGTAGTTTCATTTCCAGAGTTATCAGAGTTGTCGAGGTAGCTGTTTGACATTCGCAGGACCTGGCCACTCATCTTATTCCAGCTTTATTTGTATACACATTTTTCAGACTTGAGTTTTCATTCAGATATTGTTATCCAGTATATGTTTAGAGGCTCCAGACTCGTGACCCCAGGTCTTTGGGAAACTTTTCAGTTTAGCTTCTATCTATTCGTTAAGATCCTAGCTTTATTGTTGATAATAATATTCAAGTAATTGAGTTGAGCTTCATGATCGGGATGAGAGTGAAAATGGTCGGGCTTGCCTAGCAGTTGTGTTGGGTGCCATCACGACCGGGATTGGGGTCATGATAGGTTGCATGAAATGCACACCCGTATTAGGAAAGTAATATTATTAAAAATTGCGCCTAAAGCGGCGTACTTGTTGTTATCTTTTGGGAAGGCCGTGAAATTCGCTAAATGGCCTGTCCTGAATACTAAGCATTTAAGTAAGTAACAAATAAGGGCCCTGCAATTGTGTATTTGATTTGGCGAGGCTCGTCCCATTTTTATTTTATTAAGGTCAAGCTATAGTATCTCGGTTCTCTACTTTTGTTTTATCTTTAAAGGTAAATTAATTCATAAAATATAAATTCGAATCTCGAATTTAAATCCGGATTCAAACAAAAGGATAAAACCTTTTAGCTTGAATCCGCTACCTAATTCAAAATCCGTGTTTATATTTATGGCTTAATTTCTTTATTCCTATTATAATTTTATTATACTAAAATTTATGCTAATTTTTGGGCTTCAGAACGTTTGGCCCAGCAGAACAATGTAAAATCCAATCCTTGCATCAAGCTTAGATTTAATTACTAGAGATTAACCAATTCAACCCCAATACAACCAATTAAACTAACCACCCTCACAAATTACTGGACCAGCACGATTTTGTACTGCTGGTGAGAGTGCTATCTTGCAAATTTGGAACTCCAGCATTTCTGTTTTTACTATTAATTAACTAACACGCTTAACTTCAGACTAATTCTACTAATGACTTACTTTAATTAATAATCAATTTACTACTTAACAAACTTATGTATTTTTAGATGAAAACATTGATGAAACCTGAGTTCAAACTATTTGGTTTTTTACCGATATTCATAAACATATATCAATTATTAAACTGTCTAAATGAGAATACATGTGTATCTATTAATAACTGAACAAAGTATCATTAAATTTTCTTTGTGATTACATGCAATTCGTATATCCAAAGGCCTGATTACTAATTCATTTACTATTTTATATATCAAACTTCTAAACAACACATGTAGATTATATTGCTAGTATTTGAATCTATTGCATTTCATTATAATATGATGACACTGTTTGAAATTAACCTAAATGATATCTGATCTGATTTAATACATGAATTTTTTTTTAGTTCTGATTACACAACGAACTGAAGTAAAGTAATAAAAAACGAAATTGACGAACAAATGTTAACAAGTTATTTTTAGTTTTTCCTTTTCACACTATATCAAATGTAATCTAATCTAACAATAATGACATTATCCTAGAGTCTAAGTACTACTAATAAAAATTTAGATGTTCAAAAAGCCTAAGAAACAGTCCAAATTATACAGTCCCATACAAAAATTGTTAATCCTATCGAATACACATTTTATATCTAATGTAGTATCTATACTAGTATAATGATATTACAATAAATATAATGACAATAGATTCAAACAACAGCCACATTTATTTCGTTGCATTGAACTTGTAGAACAACAATAGAAGTAAATGTGTACGTGAAAAAATAATAGAAATCGATGAGAATCTAAACCAAACGAACAGTAACAGGAATCAGCAACAGAATCAATGTAGCAAATGTCAATTACAGCCTCAACACCACCCGATATTAACCCAGCAAATGATTAAATTCAGCAAAAAAAACAAATACTCGACTATCTCAATGCAACTTCAACAACATTTGATCACCAGAACCAAACAAGCTTCAAATTGATTTGAGAACTAACGAAACAGTGAGATTTGTTGAACTTTTTTTCTACTGTTTATTTTTTATATTTTTGAGTTTTTCAATTTCGGAAGTTGGAATTTAGAATAGCAGAATAACAGAAGTATTTGTGAGAAATTTCAGATTACAACACTTGAAAAATGAGGCATATAGGTGCCTATTTATAGATTTAAAATTGGAGAAAAATTCATATTTCAGAAATTATGAGTTAGTCCTTTTATTTCATGTTTTAACCCTTATTCTTTTATTATTTATTCAGCTAACTACCCTTATTTGTGAAGAATTACACCTATTACTCCATCTAGAATACTCTATCTTGGTATATTTCCTTATTTGCCAAAGAGAACCCAAAATGGGAAATAGACAAGAAGCAGATAATAAAGATAACTCACTAGTCGGGGGAGGATGGGGGTGAAATCTTTTGATGAAGACTAACCACTCACATATCCCATAAAAGCCAACCCATCCAGTCAGAAATATCATTGACCAAAGGAAAATGTGAGCGTGTAGATGCACTAAAACAGGCAGAAGGTTAGAATCATGGACAAACATGGTAAGAAATCAGATTGTCAAAAATGAAGAAGTCATGGACTTACAAGTATGATTCCAAGCCTTAGAAAAACTGTCAGCATCAGCCACCAAGCCCTCATCTTTCACAAAGAAGTGGTTGAGCCATAATTGACGATTAGCCTTGTCGTCTATTTTCATCACCAAACAATTACCTCCTCAGTGGAAAAGCAACATCGCTCGTCTGTAAAAACTAGGGGCAAATAAGTGTGTCACATCGCGAAGCGTGAGCTCAACCCTGGACAGCTCCACGAACATGGTAAAAATCCTCAGGAATTTGTAAACATATGGCGAGAGCTGAGTCAAGCAAACGTTGTAATAGCAACAATACTCGTGCGCCAACGGAAGGATAGAAAGACTATAGGGGGCGTGAAAGGGGTAGGCATAGAAAGCGCAGTATCTAGTGCAGTGAAACTTTACCTCATCCCACTCAACGGAGATCGAAATCAACATGATTAGGAATGTCGTATTTAGCCCTAATATCTGTCAAATCATCTTATTTTATTGCTGATTTAAAGGTTCCAGGTTTGACTTCGGGAAATTTCGAGAAGTCAAACCTAATATCGGGATTACGAGGAACTATCTCCTCCATTGGGAAGCCTTCGTAGTCGGCGGTGGTGGTAGAGAAGTTCTCCACATGAGAAAGAAAATGAAGAGGAAAAACCATTAATAAAGGGACTGCATCGCTCCCCTCTCTAGATTCAGAAGGTACGTTAGACATATTTCCACAAAAAAGAAAGAGGCGCCAAACAAAGGAAGATCGGAAACAGAAAAAGTCACTAGAACGGGAAAGAACGTTGAACAGCAATGGGAGAAAGAGAAGGATATAGGATTGCGATACGAGAATTCTATAAACTTAGAAGTCACACCCTTATACCTCTGTTTATAAGGATTCAAGCATCGAAATAGAAAAGTCAGTCCATCATTATATGGAACCAAGATAGAAGTGGCAGGTCTAATCAGGAGCTGCATGCAAAACGAAGCAACGCCTCGAGAATGCATGTCATGACGACGCATGATGTCATGACATCATCCTGAGTCATGGATAGTATAATGCCAACTATTTGCGGCCTGTGAGGGGCCATCTCGATCACTTCATCTTAATCATTGCATCCCGCTAGCTCGCCAAATCATTTTGACCGCAATGAACATAATTCGCTCACCAAGCCCGCTCGAGGCCGGTCTCGGTAAGCAGAGGGACTAATTATATGGCTTTAGGATATTCAAGTCAAAATAACACTATGAGAACTCAAATCATCATTTAAGATAATCCTAGAAGCCACCTTAGACGTGGTCGAGGAGTCTAAGAGAGTCGTTGTCAAGACACTGATGAGGATCAAGGTCGAGGAATCGAGGAAAGCTGCGTTTAGTGTTATCCGTGAGGGTTATGATGGGGAACGAGTGAGCTGTAACGGCTAGTTGGGAGGAATATTATTGTGAATATTCTTTACAATTGTACTATTAGGGTTTTTTGGGAAGAGATCACATATAAATAGAAAAAAAAAAAGAAGAGAGGCATGTGAAACTCATTCTTGTAAGAACAACACTTAGAAAAAGAGTTTATTCTTCAACTCAATACAAGACTTTACTTTTCATCAAGATTATTACCAGATCCGAGGAACTCTCAACTGTTTGAGAAACTATTGTTCAACCATTGTCAGGTGGAAGGTTCTTTTGTTCTACCTCTCGCTTGTTAAATTATTTCTCTAAATTACATGAATACCATTATATTGTCATTTATTGAATATCATTCATATGGTTCTTGGTAGTAAAAAGATATTTATTATATAGCATCATTATTGTCTTCATAAATGTCTTTCGACCACCTTTTCTGACATCAAGATCTGAGAAAGTTATTTTTAACTAAAATTAACCTATGTTCAACTGAAATTAATTATTTGAGCCAAGATATACGTTTTTGGGTCAAACAGGTTGTTTTCTTAAAAAATTAATCATATTAAAAATTAAATTTGAGCTATTATAAGTGTATGTTCCTAAAATTGAGAAATACATACCTAATTTATAAGGGAAGAAATTACCACATAAATATAAAAATATCAGTCAATATAAAAATAGTGAAAAGGTTTAAAATAAATAAAAAGGTCATTCAATATTTATATAAATATATGTACACAAGTCAACAATACAAACCCAAAAAAAAAAAAAAAAAATCCTCAAAGAAAGAGAACCTAGAACCGTCATATACTATAAAAATTAGTTTGTCATAATACTCCTAATGTGTGAGCTTTCCTAAGAAACTTGTCTGTTTTAATTAGGCCAAATTTTATTAACTAAAGAACTTCTCACTTTAAAGAAAATTAAATATAAATGGAGTTTAACGAAAAGCTCTCCTAATGTGCAAGAGTTTGAATGAAAGTATCTCCTAGTATAGTAGTAATTCTGTGACTATTTTATTAAGAAAATAATTAAATGATTTTTTTATCCAGTATGAACCCTAATTTTAAAAGGTAAAAAAGATAAATATATTTCCCAAACAGCTGAATTAGATAGTTAAACACTGAGAAGAGTTTACAAGTATAATACAGACCGAGAGAAAAAATCTCTGCACATCTTTTGGCTACGAACTCAGTTGAGCCAAAAGAATGTTGATAATGTTAAAAAGTATTTAACAATGTTGGATGTAAAAACTTGTCCAACTGAAAAGTTATGGTAGGAAGCCGAAAGAATGTTGATAATGCTAAAAAAATATTTGACAATGTTGGATGTAAAAACTTAGACCTCCGAAATCTCTAAGCCTAAGAAAGTATTTGGTTGAGCTTATAAATTGATCGAAATGACCTATAAATACTTTTTAGCTTATTTACGCGTTTGATAAAATTAAAAGTATCTATAAGTTAAATACTTATAAGCCAAAAATAAACCATTCCCCAACTTACCAAATTCAATTTATAAGCTCATTAGATTTGACGAAAATATTTATTATTCTATTCATCAAATACTTCTTTTTAAAAAGAAACCCGTTATATACCCAATTATTTAGTTGCTTATTATTAATTTCACCATATGCTTATCCACTACTTTAAATCAGCTAAGCCAAACCGGCTGTAAGACTTACTCCTTAACAGGCATTGGTTAAAAAAAGGGCCGACCCAGTTCAATACCCACTTTGTGGGTGTATGGGGAAGGGAATTAACAGGCATTGGTTAATAAAACAGAAATACTGTGCAGAACAACAGAACTTCTGGCTGATCAGGAGGATTTGTTAACACAGGAAACTGTACCGAATGCTATGAACACACTCGGACCCTTTGTGATTCTCTCTCTTCTAATTCAACCCCCGATGACATACCATCCCTCTCTGCTAAACATCTTTTATATGGTACAAATCCCTTATTGTTGTTCCATTTGTTGCTCTTGGTTGTATATTTTGACTCAACAGTCTCGGAACTCCTGTTCCCATCGTCAACTTCACTAGCTGAGCCAACGCTTGAACCAGATGATCCCTCTCTTTGTGGTTCTTCATCTTCCGGTCGTCGACACAGAGCAGTAGTCTCTGCAGCTGTTTGGCTGCACGATGAGATATACCAATATACAAGATCTTGGTACCAGGACAACCAAGGAATTGTAGTAGGGAAGGCAGCAACACCCTCGGGATTGTTTTCAAGAATATCTTGCGACAACCAACAAGCTGATGGAATCATATTGCCAGGGACCACAGGAAGAATAAACTGTGAATTCCCTTGGAATCCATGAATTACATTGCCATGGTTGGTCTCGATTTTGTTTTCTGTGGTTTTAGATGGCAATGAGTTGCAGCTACCTGCTGGAGATTGCAAAGCAAGCTTGGTAGCATCTGGTACAAGAACCATCTGCCCGAACAGCTTGATACTTGCCAAAGGTGCCTCAACAGCTAGCTTTTCATCAGGACATGAAGTCTCCCTAGGAAAGAAATCACATTCCTGCAAAGGCGTATAGCACACATAACGGTTAAGTGTACATTCAAAATATCATTGCAGGACAGATCAACAAATTCTAAGAGGAATTATACCATGCCAGAATTGAAAATTGAGCTGGAACTAGTAGCCACTGGTTTTGATGCAGCAGGAATTTCCTTTACTATATTGGACTTTGACGTCATACTTCCATCATCATTCTGTCCAGAAATTATATTGGCAGTGTGTGCATCCGTAGTACAAGAGCGTGGCGAAAAGCGAGAGCTTTGCTGCTCACCAACTGGATATTCAGAAACATCTGAACCAATTTCTGACAATACTGAATCTGGAGAACAACTATCTCTTCCCGATGCATTTGGAGGAGAGGACCTTTCAGGCTGACCTGAAACTGACTTGTTAGTTACAGGGGAATCGGTCATCTTACGAGGGTATGGATGGAGAGGTTTCTTCTTTGGTCGAGGAGGAGGTATATCAATTGCATTTAGAGATTCATCACCATCAGTACCTGAATCCCGAGCAACCTAAAATGGAGATTCAAAGTTCAATGACTGTAGCTGTTGATTACCGCGCAGAGACAGGATCGTGAATCAATAAGCTAACTTCGTAATAATTCATCGAAATCTAGGGGCACCAACCTTGGCAAAAAATTTCTGTGCGTGACTACGAATCTGAATTGCAGTCTTGGTGCCAACATGTTCTGCAAGATTAAAGAGATATGTTAGAAACTAAAATATTGATTGAACCACATAAACAGGAAAAGTAGAAGACTCGGAAGAAGAATAGACCTTTTACCAGCAATGAACAGCCTTATACCACACTCACCTTCTATTTGGCGCCAAGCACGGCCATACAGCTTTAAGGCTTCAACAAATCTCTGGTGTTCTTCCTCTGTCCATTTCTCTCTCTGTTTGGTAATGGTATAAGGCTTCCTAACCTGTTGCATATAGGAAAATAAGAATCAAACTAAGCACAGATCAAGCCTGTGACAAATGAAATACATTCATGGGAGGGATAACAACCTTTAGTGTAATTTCATTGGCAAGACATGTTAAGGCCTTTCCCTGAGAAGCCACAGTTTCCAACTTTGAGCTAATCATAGATGAGCCACCACGCGGAGCCCCCATATTTTGATTCTATGGTATATCAAAGAAAGCATACTTCATAAGAATTGAATCTTCCAAGTAATTCCAATTAAAAAGAAATAAAAAGCAACAAAGGAAACCCCTCCACACCCACCCAACCTGCGCTCCACCCCTTTTTGCAGCAGACAGACTTCTAGATCAAGTTGCTCTCATAGAATATGACTCCAAGTTTCCAACTATCATCCACTGTGCTATAGTCAGGGATGGATATAGAGTAGGAGAGCCGGGTCCATCTGAACCTGGTACTATCGACGTGAAGCTTAAATTTATGCATAAAAGTTCACAAAACTTTATGAACCCATAAATTTACAGATACAACGGGTTCAATGCTAAGAACCTAAAAATTGAACAGATAGAATTTAAATCCTGGATCTACGTCTGGCTATGGTGCTAACAACAACAACAACAACAACCCAGTATATTCCCACAAGGTGGGGTCTGGGGAGGGTAGAGAGGCTGTTTCCAATCGACCCTCGGCGCATTGAATGGCTATGGTGCTAACAATCTACATTTTCACCCCCATTACTATGAGCCATACGGATTTGCACAAATATGGATCTAACTTATTTGCCGACATAAAATTAATAATTCTTTTAACACCAGCCAACGAGATGAAAGATTAACTACTACTAATATGCCTCGATTCAAAACTAACTAGATTATAAAGCATCATATGTAGAATCTTGTCTACTGGCACCCAAGGATATAAAGACGTATATTTGCAGCAATTTACAACCAATCATCAAACAACCTAATACAGCCATTATCAGCATAAACTCAATTACATCTCCAACATCAATGTAGAAACATTTACAGCTAGATCAAAACCCAAGAACAGAAATCCGAATATCACATTAAATATGTGGAAAGTGAAAGTATTGTCCTCTTTCCGAGTAAAGAAAGTTAAGTTTATAGTGCAACATTTAAATTGCCTAGCCTCCCTATATATTAAGCAGTTTTCTAGGATAATTGTCCAATCTACAACTTTCCCTGGCTAGAAAATTTGACCTTTTGGCATGCTAATGGAATCATTACTGTAATAAACAACTTTCAACTGCCATCTAACTTAAACTTACTTTTCAAGAAACATAATAAGCGCCACTTAAAGCAACAGCGAACTCAAATCAAAAGAAGCACCCACTTAACAGTAAAAACCCATCATTTACTCATAATAACCAAGTTTAGCTTCACATACAGATGCAGCATACCCAGATGCACACTTAAATCTTACAAATAAAAAAGGAAATAATTAAAACTTCATTTATTTTTTATATACAGCAAACAAAACCAATATAGTAAGAGAACATCAAATTAAGAAATATCCATATTGTAAAAAATGAATGTTAAGAATAAATAGAAATAATTAATACATACCAGTGCCTCAGCAACCATAGCTTCAAGAATCTCAACAAATCAAAGTTAGATTGGTCAAAAAAGAAGAAGAAGAAAAGGTGGGTATTTTAGCTTCACTTCTCTTGTTACCAAAAAAAAATTACTTCGAGAAGTGAAAAAAGCCAAAATAAAATATACAGAGAAGGAGATCTCAGAATAGAAAAAAATGGTGAAATATACACAATAGTGTAAACAGGGAGGAAAAAATGAATTGAATGAAGGGAAAATATAAGAACAGAAGAACAGAGAATGAAAGGACAGAAAACTGTAGGGTGGGAGGGTGGGAAGTGTGGGAGGGTGGGAAGGGTGGGTATGCCATGTCGGATAGGATTTTAGATTTTTTAATAAATAAAAATAGGTGGAATCGAAAACTCGAGAAGGTTGTAGAGTTGGAAGGAAAGATCTTGTGGCTGAGAATGGAAGCTTAAGAAATGACACGTGTCGACGTCAGGCTGTATTCCCAATCTTTTTCTGAAGCTACTGCTTATTTGGGCTGGGCCCATTTATGAGACCAACCATATCTCTATCTCTTTCATGAGCAAATGACACCCAACAAAGTCCAAATTGTGATTTTTGTATGTGGAAGATATTGAACCAACCAATCATACACCTACAATAGGGAAAGAGCATACATTATTATTTTAATAATAATATTTCAAGATATTACTATCTTATCCATCACTTATTTTTTTCAGGTAACGTTCTTTCATTGATTCCACGCGAGACATTTGTGGTTCTCATTCCTTCCCCTTTTTGGGTGGCTGTTTTTGATTTTGAGAAATTAGTATTGATTAGTGGTTATTAATTTTTTATAGTTATTGTATATATAATAATTTCTATAGTTACCATTTTATTGTTATGCAATTGTATTCGTTATATTCATACTTGTTTTAGTGAATATAGTAGTAAAATTCAATTAAAAATATAGGAATACAGTTGTGCGATTATATTTATTCTATTCGCTTTACTATATTCATGAATACAATACTAGAATTTGCCTAAAAATAAAGAAATTTATGTGTTTAATAACGGAAAGAGGATCAATTAGCGTGTATCACTCCTAATTTAACTCAACAAAATCAATTCTACTTAAATTTTGCTGCTACTGTTATGTTGTATTTCATGTATTTGCGCGACTGTAATTATAAAAACATGAGGTAATCAAGAAATAGTGTCTATACCATTTTATTCAATTCGATTGTGTACATTGTATTCAGTTCACATATATTAATTATTCATTTTTATACATTTATTCACTATATTCAATTCAACTATATTCAAACAACAAAAAATTGCAAAATACGGTGATATGTGTTAAAAATATAGAATTTTAAAATACATAAATACAGGCAAAAAAATAATGTATTTGTACATAATTCAATGCATTTGACTAAATAACAAAAAAGAGAAAAAAGTTTGCCATTTGACTAATTCATGAATGCTAATAAATCTTGTGTCATATTCAGTTGCCAACTTGGTTGGCCTCATAGACAAGTACCTAAGTAAAATTTTATAGAGGAAGTTTCATAAATGATTATTGTTTAGTGAATGTTAATTTTTTATAGCTATTACATATATAATTATTTTCCGTAGCTATTTTTTAGTTATTGTGACAATGTATTGGAGCTAAAATTGGCTAAAAATACGGCAATTTAGTTGTCAGCCGTTGTATGCACGTGTAATAATACCATGTATTCATGAACACAACGTAATAATAGACCTCTTCAGTTGTTTAATAACGGAAAGCTTCTAATTTAAAGGGATACACTTCTAATATAACTTACATAAATCAATTATAATATATAACATTATCAATCTAATTAATGAGAAGATTTATCAAACACTAAACACCAAAAAATATATCATTCTTCAGAGTTTCGGTCCCCTTCTTTTTCTGATACAATTCGAGTTTTTTTCCCTGACATTGTTCGAGGTTCATAATAAACCTAGTGTTCGTATTTAATTTTCTGTATATGAATACATAATGTATTTATGTCGGATACAACCTGTAATAGTAACCAACTGCCTACATATTTTATAGTAAACCTAGTGCTCGTATTATGTTGTATCTAACGGTTGTGTTCAATGTATTCAAGTTTATTTTTGCTTTCACAATATTTTATTTAGTTTTAATACATGGTATTACTGCTTTATTAAGTATATTTCATTAGTTTTATTCATTGATTTTCTATTTATATTGAGAGTATTTTTACTATATTTTACTGTATTGCTATTTTAAATACAAATGGATATAGTTAGGTTGAAATACAGATGAATACAGTTAGATTGAATGCATAACTAATTGATGAATAACATCAAATAGAACTAACAATGTTTAAAAATATTGTTGTATGAACTCAAATACATCTCAAATACATCTAAATACAATAGTCAAAAATCATTGTACAAACTAAAAATCAGTGTATGCCTTATCGAATACATATAAATACAAGAAGATAAAACCATTGTATAAACTAAAAGTCAATGTATTAGGAATTGAATGCATATAAATACATCTACAATTAGGGTCACTGCATATTTTTGTTCTCCTTTTGGCTTCAGTGGTTGCTGATGAACTTGCAAATACAGGTTCCTCTTGCGTGATTTGAAAATCGAAAGATGGCCCTTCGAAATTGAGTGTTTTAGTGTGTATTCTGCAGAAAACCTAACAAACCTTTTATAGTATCGAAAGATGGCTTTTCGAAATTGAGTGTTTTAGAGTGCATTATGCAGAAAACCTAACAATGGTAAATATTTATTAAAAAAAATTATTGAAGAGAAAAAGAAGAAGACTTAACCGGTCAAAAATTCTAAAACTTTAACACTTACCACAACTTTTTGGAGCAAAAAAATTGCAAATTGAGGGAGAAAATGGCGCTGATAAAGGAGAGAGAGCTGGGGAGAGGAATTTGGAACAAAAATGTTGAAGGCCATGGCAGCTGCTAGGTCTCCATGTCGCCTAGAGAGAGGAGAGAGAGATCGTGGAGAGAGAAATAAGATATTATCCAGTGATCTTAGGAGACAATAAACTGAAAAAATGTGAGAGAAAAATATTAGACAACGTACTTAAAGGCTTAATGGTAGGAAGCGATCATAAATATATAATTTTCTATAAAATCTAAAAGTTAGCTATAGAAAATAATAATTAAAGGTTTTATTTAAAATAAATAGGGTGTAAAGCTTTGATATAGGAGATAAAATTTCTAATTTTATATGAATATCGGTCCACTATAACAAATCATTTTACGAGAGGATTTGGTCCAAAATTGTGGTAGTTTTAAAATTTTACTTATTGCTACCCTATTATATACATAAATATTACTTTTTCTGACCAATTTATACATCACAGTTCGAATTCCAAGAGTCAAACTTCTTAATTTTGATCATAAATTTGATATACATTCTTTAAAATTTTAAAAATAATATTTACTTATTTAAAAATAATTAAAATATGTTATAAATCACAATTATTAACAATAAAATATTTAAAAAGCACAGGAAAAAATTGTGGTTAAAACCATGTAACTCTTGGGCATTCTAACATTACAATATAAATTGAGATGAAGAGAGTATTTTTGAAAAACATTATCGATATACCTATGTAAGAAATATTTGTTGGCCGTGTCAGATGGCACACTCCTCAATTAAGAGTATCTTTATCTCTGCTCATAACTAGTATTTGAAAAGGTGAATTTATATCTCATACAAAGTGACTCGAGCTAATTACTCAAATAGCTACTCAACTATCTCAAATTATATCCTAAAATCACTTTTCTTTTATTCAAAATAACAAAGTCACTTAACTACGCTTATTGCAATCAGAAGCTCACTAAACTAGATTTTCTAAATTTTGAATTGCCAAATACCTATTTTACACTCTATATTATAAACATTCATCTTCTTTATTTTTTTAAACTTTTTAATATTATGATTTTTTCTTTTAATTTATATTATAGACTTACCTATAGAATAAATAAATATTATTTATACATTAAAAAAATAAAAGTATTTAAGAATCTATGATACTGGAATAACAAAACAATGAGCATAGTAAAAAAATTAATTAGAATAATTGATTCATAATAATAATTTTAACATTAACAACAAAAATTCAAAAATTTATTTACACAATTCAGAACGAAGGAAAATAAGGTTGTAAATATATATTCCATGGGATACGTTTGAGTCGTTTGGCGGATTCAAATTCCCCGCTGCTGTCGAACTCCATAAACGTCGGCGACCAGTTACGACCACAACGACCTCATTCTTTGTTTTTCCTATCTCTGTTTCGCTGCTGAATACTCCGGCGACATATATGGCCGGCTTTTACATTTTTTTGGCGACCTCCATTAAAGCCGATGGAGTTTCATTTGAGTCGAGTTTTGCCGATTCGAAGTTCGGTCAATAGATCGTTCTGTTTATTCATCAGTTGAGGTTCTTCTCGTGGATTCTGATCCGGTCAAGGTCTTGTTCGTTTGATGAATTTTGGCGATTCAAAGCTATAAGGTTCATTCCTGATCTCATTCCTAATTAATCTTGATTTTTAGTGCCTATTGAAATTTTGTGTTTGAATGAGGTTAGATTTCAAGCATGCTACAGTCTCTTGTTTACTCTTTATGTTCGTAGGCATGTATCACTGTATCCTGGATTAATATGCTAAAATGTGAATTATAGGGTAAATTGTTGAAATTGCATGAAGTAGGTCGTGGGAATATTGGGTGAAAATAAACAATAATTGGAATTGTTATGTTTATTGCCTTCATCATTTATCTACCGCTAGTAGCATGTTTAGACCGTCATCACTCGGGTAGGCAAGCCTTAGGATTTTGATAGTTTCGAGGCGAAAGGCCATTCCCTTAGTTAATTTGTTCGGGGAATGCCCCATAAAGTTTGTAAATACTATTATCCGGGGTATGCCCCGAAGAAGTATGTAAATATTTTGGAGGCCTTGACGAGCGTGACGGAGAAGTCGTAGTATAGTTAGCTTAGGATTTTTTTTTTCTTTTCCTTTTCATTTATCTTTCAATTAGGTGGGGACGACCTCGAGCCTTTTTTTGTGCTTATTCTATTTTTCCGTGTTTGTTTTACCTCAACTTGAATATTTTGAAAGCCAACTTGATCATGTACGCAACCGTGACCTTCACGGGACTTGGGGAGTGCCTAACACCTTTTTCCCGAGTCAAATGAACCCTCTTACCCGAATCTCTGTTGCAGACTTATATTTTGGAGTCCAAAGTGTTTTAAAAGAAAAATCATTTTAAAAACGGTGGCCTGGCACACCGAAACCAATGTCAGGTGGCGACTCTGAGTTAATCCTTTTGAAACACAATTTTTGTCACTTTCAAAATTGAAAACTCTTTTCAAGCTTTTTACTAAAATATTTTTATTAATTTAAAAGGGTTTAGTGGAATGTTTGATAAAAAAAAAGAGAATGAATTATGGATGTGAGGAAGGAAAGAAAAGAAAAGAGTGGCAATTAAAAAGAAAAGGAAAGGAAGTAAAATGAACAATCCAAGAAGTGCTGGAAAAGAAAGAAAAAGAAGGTTGAAGTGAACAAAATTGGGATGATGCCAAATGATCTTTTGACCCTCGAAGCCATTCTAGAACCATTAATTGTTTCTAGGGCATTGCACGCAATGTGATATTTTTATATGATAAATGCTCTAACGCTAACATGTTGGCTTTGTTTTGCTCCTCTTTGTTACTTTCATTGTTGCCATAACAGAGGGTGGTTAGTTTGTGGCACTTCAGCGATTCATCCGTACAACACAAGGTCAAAGTGCAAGGTACCCATGGCTAGCAAAGACTTTGACACAAGAGTTGTTGACCCGCCGAGGGAGTTTGTGGAGTCGGAGTCTGAATTGAAAGATGAGGTCCAAAGGTTGAAACAACGGATTGCAGAAATGTATCATGTCTGGATTAAGGAACATCCTCCGCCTTCATTCCCTACCAACTATACAGAAAATCATGCCTCCATTC
>JASVEL010012055.1:0-10211 GCA_032618575.1 Nicotiana noctiflora | reverse complement strand
ATCACTGCCCTTCTTGGATCCGGACCCGTCAAACGAGTCCGAAGATACCACATTCATTTCCTGCTTGGAGGTGGCAGCTGTGGCTTGATCTGGAGACAGGGAGTCATGGAGTCCTATTGATAACGACACGTAGGTAGGGGAAGACTTTGAAATTGCACTCCTGGAGGGTGCATACTCAATCCCTGTAGAGTGGGAGGCAGCCTTATCAGCGCCCCTGATCATCTTACGGGTTTTCTTTATATTTGCTCTTGTCTCAGGAGTAAGTTTATGCACCCTTTTCCCTTTTCCCCCTCGGGAGGAACCACCTCTACCGGGTTGTTTATCTTTGCCCCCACGTTGAGATTGCCCACCTCCGTGATGTTTTACCATTTTCTGCAAAAACACAAGTCTAAAAGTGTTAGTAGAAGCAAAGTAGAAGTGGGCAATAAAACAGTGAAATCACACAGTGGTTTAGTTAGATACCATGCATACCACACAAAAATGTTGCACGGTCTGCACATGCCAAATGATTAATAAGACTGTATGAATGAATGACCTATGTGGACCACACACATGTGTCACCCGTCCGCGTGGAACCAACACAGACCGCACATTTTTGGTACGCGACCGCGTTGATTCAAATTCATAAGAATGAACTCTCAGAAGATAGGCCACACGGTCTGCACTATTTTGGACCGCGGCCGCACTGAAGCCACGCGGACCGCAAAAAAGATCATGCGGACCACGCTGAGGATATGCAATTGTATGAGTAAATTCACGCGGACCGCACAAAAATGTTGTGCGGCCGCGTAGGGCAAATATTCCTGAGTAGTTAAAATTTTTTATTATTATCATTATTATGGCCAATTTTTGTCAACCTAATTGTCCCTACTCAGTATTTTTATCAAGAAGCTTAAGCCCTAATATTCAGAAGTCAATCTCAATTTATTAGTCAATGAAAGTAAAAGAATTTAAGAAATTAAGAAGTTATTCTATTAAGAATTAACTAAAATAAAAATAACTTGAATTAACAGATGCAGTAGGGATGAAATGTTACCAAGAATTAGTTGACTATTGGATGTGTGTGCAGCTTTGTAGATGAACAGTAACAATTGTGCCTCTAATGTAAAATGAGCGAAAAGGATTAAAGTTGGCCCTAGGTCTCTATTTATAGAGAACCTTGGGGCCCGTTACTTTCCCACCTGCGCGGTCGCACACAAATGACACGCGAACCGCGAAGGATTTTTCTCCCTCTTTGTTTTTCCTTAAGGCAGCCCACGCGGACCGCACTGATTAGGTATGCGGCCGCATGGTAAACTTTAGAAAGTTGTTCCTTTGGCACTATTTTCCATGCGGACCTCACTGATTTGGTGTGCGACCGCGTGGAAAACTTCAGAGAAATGCTCATTCTACAAATTCCACACGTACCGCACTATTTTGGTGTGCGACCGCGTGGGAAACTTCAGAGCACCTGCTGTTTGAGTCCAAACTCATGCAGACCGCACTAAAATGGTTATGACCGCGTGGCAACTCGTGAGATACTGTCCAATTTTATTTTACCCTGCACTATTTCAACATCATCCCTGCAACACTTCACAACACATCAGTTCAAAAATCCTACTCTACAATGAAAAAAAAAACAAATGAAGAAATATATAAGATATGGGTTGCCTCCCAAGAAGCGGCTGATTTGACATCGCAGAACGACACGGGTTACCATCATCTTTACTTCAGGTGAATAAGTTCAACCACGTGGCTATTATCAACCTTTCCCAAGTAATGCTTAACTCGATGCCCGTTAACCCGGAATACTTCACCATTTTGTTTCTTGAGATCAAGGGCACTGAAAGAAGTTACACAAACCACTTCAAAGGGTCCACTCCATTTGGACTTGAGTTTTCTCGGGAATAACCTTAGCCTTGAGTTGAAAAGAAGGACCGTGTCTCCAACCTTAAATTCCTTGCCCCTAGCATATTTATCATGTAAGTACTTCATCTTTTCCTTGTACAAGGATTAGATGGAGTAAGCATGAAAATGAAATTCGTCAAGCTCATTCAATTGGTCTACTCGGAGGTTCGCCGCAACATCCCATTCCACATTCAACTTTTTTAAAGCCCACGTCGCCTTGTGCTCTAGCTCCACCGGAAGATGACAAGCCTTACCAAATACCAACTGATATGAAGACATACCAATTGGAGTTTTGTATGCCATCCTATAGGCCCAAAGAGCATCATCCAAATTCTTTGACCAATCGGTCCTATTTGCATTTACTGTTTTGGACAAAATACTCTTAATCTACCTGTTAGAAACCTCCACTTGACCACTTTCTTGGGGATGGTATGGAGTAGTCACTTTGTGGTCAACTCCATATTTGGTGAGCAAAGAGCGGAATGCCTTATTACAAAAATGGGACACCCAATCACTAATGATAGCACGAGGGGTTCCAAATCTAGTAAAAATCTGCTTCTTCAAGAATGCCACTACACTCCGGGCTTCATTGTTGGGTAGAGCCACGGCTTTCACCCATTTAGAAACATAATCTACCGCCACAAGAATGAACGTGTTCCCACAAGAGCCAACAAATGGGCCCATGAAGTCAATGCCCCAAACATCGAAAATACCCACCTCTAATATGGTGTTAAGAGGTGTATCATCTTTTATAGAATCCCTCCGGCTCGTTGACATGCGTCACACCTTTTAACTAAATCACTTGCATCTTGAAACAAGGTGGGCCAATAGAAACCACAACTTAGAACTTTAGATGCCGTTATCACCCCCCCCCCTCTTATGATGACCACCATAAGGGGAAGAGTTGCACACTTCCAATATGCTCAATTGTTCTTCTTCCGGGACACAATGACGAATCACCCCATCGGTGCAAATTTTGAACAAATATGGCTCGTCCCAATAGAAATCCAAACTATCCCGCGTGAGCTTCTTCCTTTGGTTAGAAAAGAGCTCATACGGGATGATGCATGTCACAAGATAATTGGCTATATCCGCAAACCATGGCATATCATGCATGGACACCGCAAGGAGTTGTTCATCCGGAAAAGCATCATTAATCTCAACTCCATTGCTTGGTCTTCCTTCTTTCTCTAGCAGGGACAAGTGATTCGCGACTTGATTTTTGCTTCCTTTTCTATCAATAATCTCAAGATCAAATTCTTGCAATAGTAACACCCATCTCATCAATATCGCTTTTCAGTCTTTCTTTGTCATCAAGTACCTAAGGGCTGCATGATCGGTATGAATAATCACCTTGGCTCGCATAAGGTATGGGCGAAAATTCTCCATGGCAAAAATAATAGCTAGCAATTCCATCTCGGTGACCGTATAATTCTATTGTGCCTCATTCATTGTCTTACTTGCATAGTATACCGGGTGGAACATCTTGTTAATTCTTTGACAACACCGCACCAACCGCTACATCACTAGTGTCACACATTAATTCAAATGGCAAATCCCAATTTGGTGCGGTAATAATGGGAGTGGTAGTCAACTTATGCTTCAACAATTCAAAAGATTCCATACACTTTTCATCGAACACAAATTTCACATCCTTCTCCAACAACTTCCATAATGGGTTCACGACCTTTGATAAATCCTTGATGAAAAGCCGGTAGAATCCGGCATGACCTAAGAAACTCCTCACCCCTTTGATAGAGGTGGGGGGAGGTAGCCTCGAGATGACTTCTATCTTTGCTTTGTCCACTTCAATGCCAATTTTTGATATTTTATGCCCCAAAACAAATCCTTCTAGCACCATAAAATAACATTTCTCCCAATTTAGCACAATATTAGTCTCTTCGCATCTCTTCACCACTTTATCCAAATTTCCCAAGCATTCATCAAAAGAGCCCCCCACTACACTGAAATCATCCACGAACACTTCAAAAATGTCCTCCACCATGTCAGTGAAGATGGCCATCATGCATCTCTAGAAGGTTGTTGGTGCATTGCAAAGTCCGAATGGCATCCTTGAGAACACGAAAGTGCCATATGGACAAGTAAATGTTGTCTTTTCTTAGTCTTCCGGGGCAATGAGAATTTGGTTATACCCCGAGTAGCCATCAAGGAAGCAATAGTAAGCCTGGCCTGCTAAACGATCAAGCATTTGGTCCAAAATTGGTAGAGGGAAATGATCCTTCCTAGTGACCTTGTTGAGCTTTCTATAATCCATGCACACTCTCCACCCCGTGACCGTGCGGGTTGGAATCAACTCATTGTTTGCATTTGTGACCACCTTGATGCCACCGTTCTTAGGAACACATTGGACTGGGGAGGTCCATGAACTATCCGATATTGGGTAGACCACACCTGTATCCAACTACTTGATAACCTCCTTCTTGACCACCTCTTGTATAGCTTCATTTAATCTTCTTTGGTGTTCAAGTGACAACCTTGAATCATCCTCCAAAATGATCTTGTGCATGCAAAAGGTGGGGCTTATGCCGCGAATATCCGCCAAGGTCCATCTAATCGCCCGCTTGCACTTTTGTAATACCGCCAAAGTGGCGTCCACCTGCAAGTTAGTTAAGCAAGACGAAAAATAACAGGTAAAGTGAAATTGGATCCCATGTACTCATACCTGAGGTGAGGAGGAAGTGGTTTCAACTCCAACACTGGTGGCTCCTCAATAGATGCCTTTGTTGGAGGGTTCTTGCGATTATCAAGGTCCAATGACAACTGTCTCGGCTCATAAGAGTACGATCCCATACCATGCAAAGCATTAACACACTCGATTCTTCTGGCATCATCATTAGCTTCCATGTTCAAAAGTAGTGTCTCAAGTGGGTCTTCAACATTGATCATGGTGCTTGTGTCATCCAATATCACTGCCGTGACAATGTCGGCAAACGAACAAACTTCGGTACTATTAGGTTGCCTTATCGATTTGCATACATGGAAAACTACTTTTTCATAACCAACACGGAAAGTTAACTCCCCTGCCTAGTCGTCCACCAAAACTTTTCTAGTTGCTAAGAAAGGCCTTCCAAGAATGATAGGGACTTCAAAGTCCACTTCACAGTCAAGAATTACGAAATCGGCTGGCAAAATGAACTTGTCAACTCGAACAAGCACGTCCTCAATGATACCCAAAGGCCGCTTTATGGACCTATCCGCCATTTGTAACCGCATTGATGTCGGGAAAGGTTGCCCAATCCCCAAGGTTTTGAACACTGAATATGGCATTAGATTGATGTTAGCCCCAAAATCACATAGGGCTTTTGCGAAATTGGCGCTTCCAGTAGTGCATGGGATGGTGAATGCTCCAGGATCTTCAAGTTTTGGAGCCATGGAGTGCACTATCGCACTCACTTGATGTGTCATTTTGATCGTTTCACATTCCATCGTCCTCTTCTTAGTGACCAACTCCTTCATGAATTTCGCATACCCGGGCGTTTATTCTAACGCCTCCACCAAGGGCACATTTATGGTCAAGCTCTTCATCATGTCAATGAATTTTTTAAACTGATTATCACTCTTTTGTTTCGCCAAACATTGAGGGTAAGGTGGAGGAGGCCTAGACAATGGTGCCTTGGCCTTTTGCACTTCTGGCTCGGGCATATCTATAACATGTTCCCTAGACGGGTTCACGTTCTCTTGAGTCTTTTCTTCAATTTCTTGAATGTCAATTATCACCCCATCTCTTGAACTTGTCTTTACAACATCATCAACCCCCGTAGGCATGTCAAAACTGGGAAAATCATCTTCCTCCACTATGGCTTGGTTCTTTCTTAAGGCATTCACTTCACCGCCTCGTCCACTCCTTGTGGTTACCGCCATTACGTGGTTGTTTTGCCCACCTTTAGGATTCACCACTGTGTCACTAGGTAATGCACCCTTTTTGCGAGTATTTAGGGATTGTGAAATTTATCCAAGTTGTACTTCCATGTTGCGGATGGAAGTATTATGTGAAGCTAATTGCGCATCCGAATCTTGATTCCTTTTCATCATTTGTTCAAACATCACTTCGATCTTTCCAAATTCATTGCCCAATGAACATTGCCCTTGTTGTTGATAAGGTGGTGGATTGTTGGGTTGTTGAAACATTGGGGGCCTTTGAAATCCTTGCCCCCGATTACTTTGGCGTCCATTGTTATTGTTGCAATTGTTGTTCCAGTTATCGTTATCTCCACTCCAATTGCCACCATTATTGCCTTGATTTCCCCAATTTCTTTGGTTACCCCCAATCCAATTTCCATCGCCTTTGGGTTGATTATTATTGTTCCAATTGTTTCCACCTTGTTGATTATTCCAATTCCCTTGAGACCGCCATTGTTGGTTTCTTTGATTCCCTCTATTACCTTGAAAATTGTTCACATATTGGCAATCTTCGTCTTGCTCATCATAACACTCATTTGAATACCCACTACCATCATCATAATTTTCACAAGCTCCTTGTTGTTGTGGCCCCCTTTGCCTTCTCTTCATCATGTTTACCCCTTCCATTGCACTAACTTGCCTTGGATTTTGCACTTATTGCAATTGTGCTTTTGCTAATTGATTAATGGTGGTAGTAAGTTCGGCTATGGCTTGGTCGTGGTCATGTAACTCTTTGTGCATGTGTATAACATTTGGATCGCCTTGAGGAACATTTGCCTGACTTTGCCATGCCGAAGAAGTATCGTTCATATCATCAAGCACGTCACATGCTTCATTATATGGGAGCTTCATGAAATTTCCTCCCGTCAATTGGTTAACAATGCATTGGTTTGTTGTGTTGATACCTCTATAGAATGTCTGTTAGATCATAACATCATCCATGTCGTTGTTCGAACACTCCTTTACCATGGTTCTAAACCTCTCCTATATTTCATGCAACGAATCCGTCGTTTCTTGTTGGAAGGCCAAAATCTCATCATGGAGTGCCGCCAAATGACTCAGGGAGAAGAACTTGGCAATGAACTTGTCCACCAATTCGTCCCATGTAGTAATTGAATAATTTGGTAACCTCTCCAACCAATCAAGAGCTTTACCCCGAAGAGAGAACGGGAAAAGCCTCAACCTTATAGCATCTTCGGAGACATTAGTTTGCTTACTTCCCCAACAAGTATACCTGAATCCCTTCAAGTGCTTATATGCATTTTGATCGGAGGCACCCGTGAAATACCCTCGTTGTTCAAGAAGCGTCACGTCACATTTGTAATTTAAAAGTTACCCGCCCGGATTCAGGGAGGAACTATTGCACCTGCATAACCTTGGTAGGGAAGAACCCTTGGTGTAACTCTTGGTGGAGGCGGAGGAGTGTCTAGGATTGCCTCATTAGGATTAGTGTTTGCGTTTCTACCTCTCCTTGGTATTTGTGGTACTTGGAGTTCATCTTGTTCTACATCATCAACCTCCTCCCCCGCGACCATATTGTCAAGAGAATACTCCCGTTCAAAGCCATTTGTACCTGTTGGATTGACACTAATAAAGTTAGTATAAAGAAGGAAAGAGAAGCTAAACACTAAACTAGCTACCCAAATAGTTGAAACCCGTAATCTCCCCGGCAATGGCACCAAAAAGTGATCGTCGCAAACTCGACCCTTAGGAAGAGTTGACTCTAATTACTTTTACCCGATAGTGATTTTTTGGGGTCAATTCCTCAGAGAGCTTGATATTGGAGTCAAGTATTTGTGGAGACTAATTAAGCGTTGTAGCTCCTAATTTGGCTTCTAACATTTTTGGGTTTTTCTTCAATTATCAAATAATGATTTTAACTACAATTATAACTAGATTTGCTAAATGATAACTCTTAGATGTATGCAATAAGGAAAGAACACTTGGGTCGTAGCACTTTCCTAGGTAACTAATTAACGGCTAATGAATCTCAATGCAAGGATGACAATATGGGATATATGGTTAACCGTTCCACTTAATTCTCACTCTCACACTTCTCGGTAGAGAGAGTGATTTTTCCCAATTGACTCTCTCGAGACCAATCGAGTAGGCTAATTTGCCCAAGTAACTAAGTGCTCAAGTAGGGTAATTACTCTCTCGAGGTTTAACCCGTTACTTGGGACTACCATTCTCATGGGTCCATCCCAAATCCTTGTTGGGTTGATTGAGAGGTCATAGACTCTCTTTCTCAAGTAAAGTCAAAACCCACTAAGCTAGACTTAGTGTTGGAAACTACCAAATCTTAGTGAAAACATACAATCAACCAAAATACCATACACCCGATATCATCCAAGAATTAATCAACAACACCCATTAATTACCCATACTAGGGTTGAGCCACAACCCTAGCTAATGGCTTTAGCTAGTTATAGAACCAACAGACAAAGAAGAATTAATGGTAGAAATTGACATAATATTGAACTATAAATCTAATACAACTAATTCCACGTTCAAAACCAAGTAAAATAGCCCAAAATAGGCACAAATATGCTGCCTCGTTCTCTGCTGCTCGTACAGTGTATCAAAACTTAACTTAAAAAAGTAAAATATTCTATTTATACTACCCAGGAAAATCTGGACAAAAATACCCCTGAGGGTCTGTCGCTGACCGCATGAAAATGGCATGCAGCAGCGTAGGGTAAAAGGTCTGCCAAAGTTGAGCATTTGGACCTTGGATACGGATCGCCTGAAAATGTCACGCGACTGCGTAGGTTGAGTCACGTGGACTACGTGGAAGTGTTGCACGGCCGCACTGTTGAGTCGTGCGGACCGTGTGGAAATGTTGCATGGCCGCACTGTTGAGTCGTGCGGACCGCGTGGAAATGTTGCGCGGTTGCACTGCTGTTTGTCCTTCTATATTGGTTCTCTGATCTTACTTCCACGTGGACCACACTGTTTTGGAGTGCGGCCGCGTGGGATTTTTTCCTTAGAATATTTTCAATGCCTTCATAATTGCGGACCGCGTAGATATGGATGCGGTCCGCGTGAGATTATATCCCATTTTCAGGTTCTTTGATCCTTACCTGTGCGTCCGCATGGAAAATCAGTGCAGACCGCACATTTTTCTTGACTTGGGTAATCTTCAAGATCTTCTTGTGCGGGCACACGACAAAAGGTTGCGGTCCGCAATAGTCTTTCAGCTCACATTTCAGTTCCTCTCTTGATGCTTGGCAGATTTCACTCCTTTCGTAGCCGATTTGTGATCTTTGACATCTAATCGCTCAAACCTGCAATCATGCGCAACTTGTAAGCAATTGAGGACTAATTTACATTAATTTATGCCCAAAGCTTAGGCAAAGAGGGGTATAAATTATATAAAAATCACAGTTATCAATTTTGACGTAATTATTTGTAAGATGTGGCAAGACTTGTGTTTAACCAGTGCAGAACAAAAGTGCAAAATTTCACAACCTATGACTAGTGCCAGTGCGGACACATCTCCTCTGGTGTGGTCCGCACCTGCTTGATATGAGGTTGGCTATTCTCTAAAGTTGCCCCGCGCGGCTGCTTCCCATAATTGTGCGGTCTGCGTTGTACCATGCGGCTGTGTCCACATCAGTGCGCCCGCGTCAGTTGTGTTAAGCAAAGTGGTATGAGAAAAGTCCAGCGCAATTCGTGGTCATGTTCATGCGACCGCGCTGGAAGGTAAGTTTGGGTCCCACCTTATTTTTCTATAAATAGATCCTTAGGGCTTCATTGAGAACTTTTCGCCAAATCGATCTCTGAACCATAGTAGTCCACTGTTCATCAACATCAAGAGCGTTTCTTCACTTTCCTGGTAACATATCTCCCACATTAGTCTTTAATTAGTATTAATTTAAAGTTTATACATGTTCCCTTAGTAATAACTTTTTCATTTTTCTATTTGTTCTTCATCGTTCATGATTAGGAAAATTTTGTGTTGTTCTTGTTGATTCTTTGAAATAATGGGTATATTATAAATGAGTAGGGACAAAGTAGGATGCTAAAACATGAAAGATTTGAGCAGTTTTTGTTGAACCCTAGTTGTCCCGATATTATAAGCTCAGCGCGATCGCATGCCATGTTTGTACTGTCCGCGCCATGCCCCGCGTGGCCACATTCCATGTTTGCGCGGTCCGCGGTAATGATGTTCAGAGAGGTTCCAATTTGAGTAGTTTCCCTGTGTGGCCGCGTGACCTATTTGTGCGGACGCATGGGAGATGTTTAGAGAGATGGTTTTCTAAAGTTTACCCTGTGTGGCCGCATGCCCTGTTGGCGCGGCCCGTGTGGCTCTTGTATGTTGTATTGCCTGCAACATTGCTTCCTAATGCTCTACCGTATTTTTCATGTGATAATACACTACACTTGCATATATTAACAAT